>LR812525.1:48561490-48771490 GCA_903798195.1 Danio kyathit
CGTCGCCCAAAAAAACCTTTATTAATTGTAAATAAATAAGGCCAATCAGCGGCTGCAACACATGTACTGTGGATCTCATTGAGCTGTTATCAGATGCAAAATTCCTCAGAGCTTCTTTGTTCATACCTGAACCATGAGATCAGGTGTGTCAAAGAGGTCATTCTCAGATGTTAAAAAACTACTTCAAAGATAAAAGTTTCACCAGTGATTATTACGTAACAGCGAAAGTTGCCATATTTCTAAGTCAAATAAATTGCATGTAAGTATTGTGGTGCATAACAGCTGGTTTAACACCCATGACTGAAACAGCCATCAATAAAAGTGACTTTAAAAAAACATTGGCCTAACCTTTTAGTGTGACAGTGGAAAACCATCATCCTTTTCTCTCTATAGACTCATACATTCTTGAGATTAGTGCAAGAAAAGCACAGCCTATATGGCCTTTAATGCTACAGACAAAGGTGCGGAGCAATTTATTTTTCAGGAATTCATCCTCTGAGCATTCAATCAAAACCTGTCTTCTCCAATCTCTATCATTTGTGTTTTTAAGTAAATAATCACTGTTTTCAAAAAGAAGGGCAGTCAAGTCTTGCCATAAAAGCTGCTTTCTTCCAACTGTCATCGAAATAGATTTTTGTACGTGCTTTCATTTTCAACAGGGCCTCTGTTTGTTTTCTTCCTCTTTATAAATACCGGTTTAAAGAGCTTTCTATTTAACTTTCTTCTGTGAACCTTTTTACCTATTCTGTCATGCAGACAAGAAGTGACTCACCTTGAGTGGCGATACCTTAAGAAACAAGAGCTGAGGGGTCTGTTGCCTTTAGGTTTCAAAAAGGAAATCTTTGCTGCAGTTTTGTGCAAACTTTGCAAAGTACAGACAGCTTAAAAAAAGAGAGAATTGATATATTGATTTGTCTCTGCTCAAAGAGAAGCTACAAGTATAATCTGAATAGCAAAATGTTCATAAGGTACAGATATTATTAAGGAGAGAGGCTGCTGGATAGTTGAAAATGTACTTAATAACTGGAAACTGGCGAAATTCTCAGATTTGATTATATGCTTTAGAAGCAGGGGTTTAGTTTAAACAACAAGCTGTAATGTGATTTTAAGAGAAACTGATGGCTTTAGAATGGACACTTGATAGCCTCTTTGTTCTTTGATGACTTACTAAATAAAAGATGAATCAAGAAGTCAAATCAAAAAGTAATTTCATTAATATAGAAATACACAGATTTCCCAGCGATGGGTTACAGCTGGAAGGGCATTCGCTGCGTAAAACATAAGCTGGATAAGTTGGCGGTTCATTCCGCTGTGGCGACCCCAGATTAATAAAGGGACTAAGCCGAAAAGAAAATGAATGAATGAATGAAATACACAGAAGCAAACAAGCAAAAACCCAAACATGCACATGGCTCAGAGACAAAAAAATATATATAGATTTGCATGTTTTTAATTATTTCAAATATAATAGAATCTAGGATGATCACTTATTCTGTTATATATTATGTAAATCAGAGTCATGTTGTTTAACATTTATTTTCCAAAAGTACAAATTTACAAATCTTTCCAGCAAACAATTTTGTGTTTAATAGACGTCTAAACGTAGAAAGCTTGGCTAAAACAAGGCTAAACTTAGGCTGTCAGTGAAAATCTACTAGACATCTAAGAACAGCCCAAAACTAGACTAGTGGTCAAATAGACAGATTAGACAGACTTTATATGTGTAGTCATTCATTACTGTTTACTTGATTACTTATAGTTTTGGCCTATTCTTAGACATCAATTAAAAAATAAAATAAAATGAAAAATAAATTATCAATTAGATTTTCACTGACAACCCAAATTTAGCCTTGTTTTAGTCAAGACGACTATGTTTAGACATCTATTAGACGTCATTTAAAAACAAAAAAATACTTGCTGGGTTACAACTTATAAAGAATATGAAATGCAAGATGGCATGTTTTATGGTTGTAATTACTTTTGTGAAATCTAATTCTTACAAAGTGTTACTAAATGACTATTTGATGTATCTAATAATGCTAAGCTAAAGATGGAGCTACTGAGATGCATCAGAACTGCAATATATTGCCACTTATTCATGATACGACTGTTATTCTTCTACACGACATGCTGTTGTTTAATTTTTATTTCACTGCTGATTAAGTAAACCTGAAAAAAAAAAGAAACAGTCTTTATCTATAAAAAACGGAAGGCAAAATAGTTTAAACATGCCTACTGAAAATGAAATACAAATCACTGTGTGCTTTTGCGTCTTTTTATTTCATTTGCTAAGTGCTACATTACCTCATGCTTTGGACCTCACAAAGGATTTCCAATAAATCTCCTGGCGGCTGAGAGTAATCGATCAGGCGGTTTGATTAACCTGTCTGAAGGGTCCTCCCACAGTACTACAGGTCTTGGCTGGCTCTGTGGATGGCTTGTTGGAAATGTTCATTGTCAGTTAGCCTGGTCGAGCTCAGACTGCAGAGGATAAATTCTGGGACCGGCCTGTGCTCGAGAATCATCACTGTGTTCCCGTTGTGCACAAACTACAGTGACATAAATTTGCTCACCGTGACTTACGGATCAATAGTGCAGCAAGTGATGCTTTTACTATTTGTCTCTTTGGTCACGTGCTGCTCCCTGGCCAGAAACGTACCTCATCCACTTATACGACATATAATAATAAGCCTGGATGCTTTGCGCTCGCTCTCGTAGTCTTGTTCTGTGTGCCAAGTGGATTTCACTTGAATGTCGCAGTGGTGCCCAGCAATCTGCAACACACTTGTGAAGCCATCTCGTCCCCATAATGGCCAATAATTGAGCAGAATCCATCACAGGGGCTGAAAATAGACTGCCATAATGGCCATAAATTGTAGCCCAGGAGAGATTAACACATGGAGCTGTGCCGACCCTGCTGTGCCTGAGAGTCTCCTGTACCTCCAGAGACGAGTCTGTCTCGTTCTCTTCTTTGTCACCTGCTGATTTCATGCATAGGGCCAGCGATTAAAATTATAGCTCCCAAAGCGGTAGGCCTTGCGCTCTTGGTGGGTGGAAGTGTGGGAAGAGCTGTGCGAATGCCCACCATGCATTATATTGAAGTTCTCTCTGATATCTCACCTGGTTGTGTGGTGTGTATTTAATTCTGTTGAGAATATATTGGAATGGAAAAAGGAAGCTTATAAAGAGCTGACAGTCAACTGGATAACCTCAGGCTTTTTGATTGCTTAATTTGACCCCCGGTCTGTAAAATCATAAAGAGCAAATCTGCATAGAAAATTAGTGTTTTCACTGAGTGTGGATTTATTATCATTATCATTAATGTTGAACCCCTCACTTATATACACAAACAGCCAGAGAGAGAAAGAGAGAGTAATTAACTCATTTAAAGCATGAGTTTAAAGCCCAAAGACTTCCTCACAAGTCCCCCATTAATCATGGCTTATTTCATGTGATTGAGTGACTGACTGACTGACTGACGTTTGTGTCGGTTTGATAGAATGCGTTTGTGGTAAAATGTCGTAAATGCAAAAGTTCTCTGAGCAAGGAATATAAATATGTCCCAAACCACTCACTAGAATTATCACATAATTGGGGACTTTCCATGTCTACCGTAGGGCAACACCCTTCCAACTTCCAGTGTTTGTGAGCAAACTTGTACTGTGCCCCGAGTTGGAGCTTGGTTAGTTTTTATTTGTGGCTTCCGAAGATTATCAGTCTGTACAAAAGAGTCTTCCTGATGAAGTAAACCTGACTGCAGGCAAACTTCTGTTCATTTTGCATAACAGTGCTTTGAGGATTGACTGCTCTACTTGGTCTAACAAATATTTATAATATAATATAATATAATATAATATAATATAATATAATATAATATAATATAATATAATATAATATAATATAATATAATATAATATAATATAATATAATATAATATAATATAGGGGCAACCCAGTGGCGCAGTAGGTAGTGCTGTTGCCTCACAGCAAGAACGTCGCTGGGTCGCAGGTTCGAACCTCGGCTGGGCTGGGTCAGTTGGCGTTTCTGTGTGGAGTTTGCATGTTCTCCCTGGGTTCGCGTGGGTTTCCTCCGGGTGCTCCGGTTTCCCCCACAGTCCAAAGACATGCAGTACAGGTGAATTGGGTAAGCTAAAATTGTCCATAGTGTATGAGTGTGAATGTGTGTGTGAAAGTTCCCAGAGATGGGTTGCGGCTGGAAGGGCATCCGCTGCGTAAAATCGTGCTGGATAAGTTGGCGGTTCATTCCGCTGTGGCGACCCCGCAAGGGACAAAGCCGACAAGAAAATGAATGAATGAATAATATAATATAATATAATATAATATAATATAATATAATATAATATAATATAATATAATATAATATAATATAATATAATATAATATAATATAGTGGCGGCGCAGTAGGTAGTGCTGTTGCCTCACAGCAAGAATGTCGCTGGGTCGCAGGTTCAAACCTCGGCTGGGCTGGGTCAGTTGGCGTTTCTGTGTGGAGTTTGCATGTTCTCCCTGCGTTCGCGTGGGTTTCCTCCGGGTGCTCCGGTTTCCCCCACAGTCCAAAGACATGCGGTACAGGTGAATTGGGTAAGCTAAATTGTCCCTAGTGTATGAGTGTGAATGAGTGTGTGGATGTTTCCCAGAGATGGGTTGTTGCTGAAAGGGCATCCGCTGCGTAAAATCGTGCTGGATAAGTTGGCGGTTCATTCCACTGTGGCGACCCTGGATTAATAAAGGGACTAAGCTGACAAGACAATGAATGAATGAATAATATAATATAATATAATATAACATAATATAATATAACATAATATAACATAATATAATATAATATAACATAATATAATATAATAGCCAATATTATTGCAAAAGCATTACAGCATCACAATTCAGAATCATCGACTCACAGACAGTTCTTTCCATTTGTTTGTTTTGTTCAATGTTCTCTCGCACTCCATATCCAAATGATTGAATAGATAAGCAGAGTTCTGGGGAAAAAAAAAAATTAAATGACACATGTTGCCTCACTGTTCAGGAGGCGAGTCATTCAGCACGCCTTTGATACTTCAAAGCATGTTGAGGTTGTGCCAAAGAAGAGCACTGCTTTAGTCTTGTGTTGTAATTTCAGACAGTGATGACAGATAAACTATCAGCACATATTTACTTGTTTTTCACCCCACCAAAGATACAGTGCATAAAACAATTTTTTCATTTAATAGCTCATATTGGCATTTACTTTTACTTTATACTCTCCATGTGATTACAATAACGCCAAAAATATGTTACGTATGTGCTTTCTTCACATTTTTAGTGGCTAACAGTACTGTATATATTTATCAGATTTTCTTGATTTTTTGACTCTGGCTGCTTAACATATTTTCCTGAACCAGTCCAGTGGAAATCACATTCCCTTTGAGAAATTTGTTTTCTTCAAAATGTAGTGACATGTGAGTGACACTAGATAATAGCATTTCGATATGGGGTGTTGAAACATCCTTCATCCATACCACAACATCTGAAGCATCTATTTGACATTGGCTGTGACGGGAATAGGCTGAAAGTTTGATATGCTCTGTTGCAGATTGTTAATGTTGAGAAAACAAAACGTCTTGCCTTGAATTGCAGTGATGTACATTCACACTAAAGAGATGGGAAGCTTTACAATGGTGATAAAAGTAATGTGTCAGATGAAACATGTAATGTTTGCCTAATGTAATGTTAAGGAGTAAAAATGTTGGAATCCGTGCTGTACAGAATACTGCAGTGATGCTGTGATGTAGAGTGTGGAAATGTGAAAAATGACAGCAGGTAGATTGACGAAACATACTTTATTATTAAAGTGACATACTGTGACATTTATTCAGCACTGTGAAAAAAAGATGGTTATGTTTTGACTTCTTGATTAGACAAATCTGTGCAAGGTGAACATTTTAAACATGTCAGCATGTGGTTTAGCTTATTTATGTATTTTAAATGGACAGTTCTCAGCAGCGGTGTAAAGTAACAGATTACAAATACTCAATATACTGAGTAGTTTTTCTCAGGAATTGTACTTAGTAGTTTTACAAATGTGTACCTGTACTTTCCCTTGAGTACATTTTTAGTGCTATATCGGTACTTTTACTCCACTACTTGCCTTCCACCACTACCAAATTTTTTCTTGTCTGAGAAGAAAAATCAGTCCTGCAATTCCTGTCTAATCAAATTGCACATAGAAAGTAAATCGCATCATACTGAACAGCATCAAGACACGGATGCTATATAAATGCAGCAAACTGTTTAAAAGCATTAAAAGCGTCCAAGGAGATGACCAAAATCTTTACACACAATGACCCAGAGACTGTTTAGACAGTCTGAAAATTGCCAAATAGTCTTAACCAATAACTAAATGTGCTACAGAATGTTATGTGCACACACCAGCACAAATTGCATATAAAAGCATTAGCTTTTCACAGCATTATACTCACTACTCATCTACTTTTAAAAGGTCTACTTACTTTGTGGTTTCCCCCACAGACCAAACACATGCGGTACAGGTGGATTGGGTAGCTAAATTGTCCTTAGAGTATGAGTGTGAATGCGTGTGTATGGATGTTTCCCAGACATGGGTTGCAGCTGGAAGGGCATCCGCTGTGTAAAACATATGCTGGATAAGTTGGCAGTTCCTTCCGCTGTGGCGACCCCAGATTAATAAAGGAAATGAATGAGTTAATAATTGATGATTCTCCAACTGAAAACATATTTCAATGTTGCTAAATTTGAGTAGCCTAAAGAAATGTGACCCTGGACCACAAAACAAGTCTTATGCTGCATCGTATAAGTGTATTTGTAAATTATTATTTTTCATGCCAAAAGTCATTGGAATATTGCATAAAGATCATTTTTCAAGAAGACATTTTGTAAATTTCTCACTGTATTTTTATATCAAAACGTAATTTCTAAATAACGATGTGCATTGCTTAGAATCAAATGTTTTAGTATTAACATATTTTTAATCTTCAGATGGCAGATTTTCAAATAGTTTCTCTGCCAATTATAACAAAGCATACACTGTAAAAAAAATCTGTTATTTTATGTTTTTTTTTCCAGCAGCTGGGGGGTTAAAAAAAACCCATAAAATAGCGGACGTTAAATTACAGAAATTTCCTTAAATTTAAATTTCCGGTAGATTTCTGTAGTTTAACAGCCGGTATTTTTTACAGTGTACATTAATGGAAAGCTTATATATTCTGCCTTCAGATGATGTATAAATCCCAGTTTCCAAAACTTGATCCTTGTGACTGGTTTTGTGGTCCAGGGTCACAAACAGGCCTATTTATTTAAAATAAATCAATAGCTGTCCCTTTAAAAAGCCACACCACAATGTTACAAAACGGTCAAGGGGTTATGAACCTAAACATTTCAATAAGATTCCGTTTGCAGCATGTTAAAATGCCTTATTTTTTGTAATAACTGGTTGATAGCCTTAGGAGGTGACAGTCTGTTGGCTGGCAGCCTGACCCTGCCATCCGTGCTGAGGTAAACAGGTGCGTCTCTCATCACTTTACACCCCCTCTCAGCAGTATCTCTTCCACAGCATGAACAGGGAAGAAAAAGAGATTTAAAAATATTCCATATGTCTTAAATCACAGCTCATCATACTGTAGCTCATATTTTGCTCAAGTGCTTCTCTTTGCCCCTGGCAGCTCTTAAAATGATGGCCTGATTAATGATGGACGGCTGTTTTATTGTTTTAAAACAAACAGCAGTTATGTAGGCTGATAGTAGATATAACTAACATCAGCTTAATAAGACCACTCAGGAAAAATGGCTTTATAAGATGGTTTCCATTCATGTTATCTCTATTCTGTCTTCTTTTGTAGGCCTACTTGTACTTTTACCTGTCTTTCTGTTCTTCAAATGTCAAAAGATGCATCACGAACATTATTGGCAGGGGAGAAGAAAATGCCTTGGGCCTTGAAAGCTTTGATTGGCTGATAGTTTTGTCTCACATTACAGCGTTGAACTGTGCAGCTCATCCACGTGTCAGGGAAGGGAAATGGAAGATCAAGGGCAGAGGAGAGTGGCGTGTTTACATTTTTCTCTGATGTTCCACTCTCCACATCTCTCATCCAGCTCTGTGAATCAATAAAGGATGGATGAAGTGGAGGAGGAGATCCAGTTCACGTCACCCTTCAGCGGGGTGAACATGCGCTTTATCACGTCAGTATGCTGCTTGTGGATTTCTCTTCTGTTGGGAAATCATGACGAATCACTCATCTCAGGTTGGACATAGGAAAGAAAAACTTCTCTTGCTTAGATTATTTTGTGCAATATCATATGACACATTTCACATTAGCTTACACTTTACACAGACATTTAGGTAGGAAGTTACAGTAAAGCATCAGAATTACATAATAATGATAATATTTCTTCTTCTTCTTATTATTATTATTATTGTCATTAATATTATTATTATTATTATTGTAAAATTGTTCAATGATTATTTTAGTAGTGATGAATACACACATATATATTTTAATTGAAACACTTTAAGTTGTGCCTTATCATTTTATTAAAAGTCAAGTTGTGTTAACATTTATTGATTTTGAAGTTCGTCAGTCAAATATTAATTAAGCGAAGATATATAACAATTTTTAAGATTTAAAAAGAAAAAAGAGAAAAAATTATGATTTTTTTAGTCAATATCACTCCTCAAAGTTAGAATCGAATCTCAGCCAATCAATTAAAAAAGGCGGGGCTTTATTGTTTACAGACATCAAGCGTGCCGTGAACTCAAGTGCAACTGTTCAGTTTTTAACGACGACGGAAAGGTAAGAAGTAAATAAATACTTAATATATGACAGCAGTATTTAAATAAAATACTAACCAGCCAGCAGTGATGTCCCGTGACACAAACTACGGTACTATTTGTGTCAAATATCGCCTTCATAAATCGAATTTGTTGGATTCATCAGTTACGTTACGTGACCTAATTTTAAACGCGGGAAGACAGGACTTTTTACAAATGTTTTACGTTTACGCACACATTCACATTCGTCCCGTTAGCCTATTCGTCCCGTTAGTGGGCTGTATGTATTAGATTCTTCATCAACCAACTCATTGTCAGTCGATTAGGAATCAAACTGCTCTGGTCATGCTGAAAATACATTAGCAACAGTTGTCAATTAGAAACATGGCACATTATGGAGGACTGGATTTACACAGGGTTTAACAGCTTCACAAAAATGTACATTTTGCACTCATACATTTCAATATGATTTTAATACCTTATTAAAAATTGTGTCCTCTTTTAAATTATTAATTGTAATAAATAGATTAATTTATTTTCCTTTAGCTTAGGCTCTTTATTCATCAGGGGTCGCCACAGTGGAATGAACCGCTTATCAACTTATCCAGCATATGTTTTAAACAGCGGATGCCCTTCCAGCTGCAACCCAGTACTGGCAAACACCCATACACACTAACTCACACTCATACACTACGACCAATTTAGTTTATTTAATTCACCTGTACTGCATGTCTTTGGACTGTGGGGGAAACCGGAGCACCCGGAGGAAACCCACACCAACACAGGGATAACTTGCAAACGCCACACAGAAATGCCAACTGACTCAGCTGGGACTCAAACCAGCGAACTTCTCGCTGTGAGTCGACAGTGCTAACCACAGAGCCACTGTGTTGCCCGTAATAAATACATTGAATTTTAATAAACCTCTGTAGTTCTGTTACTAGTCAGATGAAGTCTGTATCAACAACAAAAAAACAATACATGCACTGCAGAAGTGGCCCTTAACTTTTTTAAGTGGCCCATAATTTTTTAAATATAAAACATCAAAGGTAAAATGTAAAGGGCACCAACAACAAATTGTTCTGTTGAGTTTTAATGTCAATCCTGTACCACTCTATGAGGGAATAGCCAGCCCGCAGATATGAGTTTCTCAGATGCACAAAGTCGGTCCATGAACACTTGCGTTCTATCTATCTATCTATCTATCTATCTATCTATCTATCTATCTATCTATCTATCTATCTATCTATCTATCTATCTGTCTGTCTGTCTGTCTGTCTGTCTGTCTGTCTGTCTGTCTGTCTGTCTGTCTGTCTGTCTGTCTGTCTGTCTGTCTGTTTATCTGTCTATTTATATAATCGTCAGCAGATGATTTTGTGAAACTAACTTATAAATCTATATAGAAACCCAAACCAACACATTTTGACTTGTGAAAGGTTATCTTATCTTCGGGAATTAAAATCGTATTTTTTTTAACCAGAGACTATACAATGTTGTGCCATCTTGGAAAACTCACAGATTTTTACAGTGTGTAACGTCACATTGACTGCTCCAAGATGGCAGATGTACAGAGCAGTTAAATGTGGCTTCAGCTTTACAGCTGTACACGTTGTTATGCATGTATGAGAAATGGTAACAGAACTCAAACCCGTGGAGTTCATTGATTTATATATTTTTGAAAGGGAATTATGTTTCCATCTGGACAAAATGTCCTTCTCCATTGCAAAACTTCTCTCCTCCTTTTTTTTCCACATCAAAAGGAGTGGATGAGGTAAGGATGAAACCTAAAAAGCTAGACTCAGACACATCAAGCTTTGCGTGCCCTTTAATGCTTAATTATACCTGTTAGGGTGATGAGAGACTTATCCCACAAGCCTCGTGATTAATAAACAAGCCATCAAGGACCGAACAAGTTCTTGCTCATCACCTTGACACATACAATCAGTAAGAGGTTACATATCAAAGCCCATGCTGTACATCCAGCATAGATGCAAACACACACACACATTCATAAAACCGTTAAATTGGCCCACACCGCCAGACCAGCTTTGTCTACTCTCTGACCTGTTTGTTCCTTCCTCACTCTGTATCCTTTTGTCTCTCTTTTGCACACCTGTTGGAGTGACGGACGATGAGAACGTGGCGACGCTTGTAGCTGGGATGGGGTGAGTGACAGCCTCAGTCATGCTTTCATCTTTCAGCATTTCACTTCAGCTTTGTAGCAGACCAGCCAGGGTAAGAGTTGCGTTTGGCCCGTTTAGTAAATAGACACACCTCTCTGGGAAAAAAAAGATAGCCTGGGATGAGGTTACTAACTGCTGGAGCTGAAAAACACACAGGAGTGACCTCACGCCGAGGTCATGTAGAGATTCCTCCTTTGATAGTCTTACATGTGTGAAGGAATCCAATATAGGACTTTACGTATATATACACGTCCTGTATACAAAGATCAAACGCTATTCTCATCTGCCACACTAATCTGTGATAAGCAGCAAGTTTATACAAGTTTAAATGAGATTCTGTAACTAAATATGAAGCTGCTCTTAGGTGTTAAGGAAGACTTTTAAATAGATCTTTTAGAGATGTGGGTTTAGTTTTTAGTTTGTACAGCAAAGTTGTTCAGTTTTAAAGAGTTTGTTTAGTGATTTTGATGTCCAAATGCAGATGGAACATTGATCAGTTCAAGCAGTCAGTTTTTATCTTTCCTGCTGGCAATCTGGCTGCTGTAAACATCCATATGAAATATCACATTATGTTTTTTTAAAGGTTCCTAATTATGTCTTCACCAATAGGTTTACATGTATCCGATGTATATAACCACTTTCATTGTTTCATAATATGCATTTCATGTCATCACATGTCAAAGAGGCTCAAATGATTCGTTAAACATTTGTTCTTTCTAAACCCTTCCTTCAGTGAGTTTGCTCTAATCTGATTGGCCCTTTTCCTTTACATTTAAAGACAGTAACACTGGCGTCGATTTTTACCATATCATTTCAAGCTTAAGTTCAATGATGAAACTTTCGAAAAACTGATTGACCTTAAACCTCTAGTACAAGCACAATGGTTCTCAGCTGTACATTATGAGATGTTATTGGTGTGCTATTCCTCCACCTCAGCATTAACAAGAGAATAATACCCAGTTAGGCCTCACGATTAATCAAAGGCATTTTCAAGGCGTCGATTTTTACCATATCATTTAAAGCTCAAGTTCAATGCTGAAAACCAGTTTTAAAAAACTGGTTGATTGACCTAAACCTCCACGTCTCACGCCTTCAAAGGCCACCACCCGTGCATTGCATGATGGCATTGTCTACTAAGGCGCAATAAATAAGTCATTTATTAAATAAAGAAAAGATTCACGCAGCTTTTCCTATCACAGCAAATTCAGTTTTTACTTTTGATATTTGGTGCCAGTTAATCAGGATTTTGTTCTCTTTGACTCAGTGGATGAAAACGCTGCTTTATTCGCACGTCTTTTATGCAATATTCCAGTTTTGCACATACATTTAATTTGCATCTTTGAATCGAAATGCAGCTATTGACAACACAAACCAGCTCAAGTGTTTGTGCTTCTGTTAAATAAGAATTGTCTGTGTTGATCGGTTATGGAAGTAAAACTGGAGTGGCTTATGACTCGTTTCTGAAGTTTCGAATTGATTCTTTCTTTTAGGAGACAATAACTTTATTTTACATTTACTTTTTTAAATTACCTTATTGCAGACCTGTTACATTCAAACACAGCTATACTCTACACACTGCATAAAAGGTCATCTTTTAAAAAAAAACATAAGTTAAATGTCAGTCTGCTAATGATCAATGATCTGCTAATGATCTGCTAATGATAATTATTATCATCATCATCATCATCATCATCATCATCATCATCATCATTTCTAATAAAAAGAGAAATAGTCCAGTGGTGTATTCAAGTATAGAATTGAGCTGCATATGTTTAGCTGTGAGGGTCTGTGATTATTACGATTTAATTATGCTGTGATAACATACATTTTTTTTGTGTGTGTGTGTGTGTGTGTGTGTGTGTGTGTGTGTAAGGTTAATGTGTTAATGAGGAAATGTTTTTGTAGCATCCAATACCAATTTACTCTGCAGAGCTATGAACTGTGAAATAGCTATTTTGGGAAAGTATAGAAATGTCTTACCCCTGAGGGATGAAGAAAACTTTTCTCATTTACTTTTTACTACTTTGAGAAATAATTGGCCAGAACTTCTTACATAGGCTGACTTGCTAACACTGGTATTTCATTGGCCGCCTCTGTCTAGACAACCTCACACCACTTCTGCAGCTATATAATCAGTCTGGAGGTCTTGGAAGCTGAAATTGGTTCTGTCCATCAGCTTGTGTGCTGCAGAAATTGACCTGCCTCCAGCCTTCGTGTTTCATCTCAAACTATAGTCTGCAACAAGGAAGGGCAAATGTCTCTCCGCTTGGCACAAAACCAGTCTATTAAGTCTCTTGCACTCTATAGGAAAGTGAAAAGAGCTCTTATGGATCTCACACTTGTTGTAAATTGAACATAGGAAGTCTTTTACTTTTGCCATGAAATGGTTTTAGTACACTAATAACTTGTTGACAGAATAAGGAAACACCATTTTTGTTCAAGGCAAAACTGAAAGAATACTTTAGTCATAAGTTTCATATTTAACAAATAAGATCTCATCTTAACAATAAAATAGAAAGATAAATTTCGGCTTCTGAAATAGTCAGTACAACTTTCTGGCTTTCTGTGTGCTTTTGTTCATGATTTATAAATTACGTGAAACACCTGTTCACTACATCATGGCACAGCATCTTTTTCCTACTCTACATGATGCTTTAATCATTCTTTTCATTTATTTTCTTTTTGGCTTAGTCCCTTTATTAATCAGGGGTTGCCACAGCGAAATGAACCGCCAACTTTCCCAGCATTTGTTTTACGCAGCGGACTCCCTTCCAGCTGCAACCCATCACTGGGAAACACCCATATACTCTCATTCACACACATACACTACAGCCAATTTAGCTTAGCCGGGAAACCGGAGCACCCTAAGGAAACCCACTTGAACACGGGGAGAACATGCAAACTCCACACAGAAACGCCAACTGACCCAGCTGAGGCTTGAACCAGCATCCTTCTTGCTGTGAGGTGACATCCACTGCACCACTGTGCACCATGCTTTACTCATTAATCATTAAACTTTAAAGAATCTGCAAATTAACTTGTTTAAAGATTCACTAAGAATGAAAAAAGTAGAATGAGGTGACAGCACCACAACACTAAATGTTGAAAGTGTTATTATAAACATTTATTTAAAAATTGTTTAAAAATTAACAAAATAACCCTTATGTACTGTTGGGAACAATACACTCTGGGGTGATTTTGAGTCTTAATTTGGCCACAATTTTCTCTGTGTTTCAGCAAGCAGAATTATTTTGGTGACAAATCTTATTTTGAAACATATTTTGAGAAAATGTCTTGAATTTTTTTAAAAACTCAACGATACACTCTGGGCAAATGTACTACACTTTTGTTATGTTCGGGATGAAAACATCCAATAAATTAAACTGCTGTAAAAATGCATCAAATAATTATTTTTTTTTATTCAGATTTGTTGCATAAATCTGTTAATCAACCTTAGTCCTAATCAAAACTACTAAACAGTTTAGAAAATTACAGATTTTTTAACTCTTTAATTGCCAAATTCACAAATGATGTCACTGATTTGGTGAAAAAACGCACACAAAATGACATATTTTTTATTATAAAAAGTAATTATGGACTGGATTTTTAAAACTTTTTATCAAAGTCTTGCACATGTGAAACATTGCCTTTGATGCATTGTTTTTGATTGATTTAATTTTTTTCTCCTCAATTTACTGTTGGTGGCTGTTTTTGCCCTATTGACTTCCATTATAACCACATTTTCTGAATTACAAAACCATGACACAATATAATCATGCATTTCTGATTGTTGGTGGGTTTCCCTGTTGGAAAAAGGTCAAATTTGTAATTTTTACTGTTGATCATCAGTTGGCACCATTAAACCTTTAGATAGACCTGTGCAAAAAAAAAAAGCTTAGTTTCTGGATTTTATATGAAGAATAACAGCAAATTATAATGTGTGTAGTCTGTGAGTGTGTGAGAGTTTGAGTGACCTTTACGCACTTACACCTTGATGTGTCTGAGAAAATCAAAATATGCTTCTCAGCTGTCAGAACTACATGGAGTAAATAAAAACAAAGACTGTGTATTTATGCACCATCAAATGTGGTTATAATGGAAGTCAATTGGGCAAAAACAGCCACCAATAGTAAATTAGGGAGGAAAAATGAAAATCTAACACTGTGTCAAAGCTAATGTTGTTACCAATTGTTCTCATGTCCAAGAATTTGATAAAAGGTAAAACAAATCAGTCCACAATTACTTTTTATATTGAAAAGGCGTCATTTTGTGTGTTTTTTCACACAATCAGACATCATTTGTGAAATTGGCAATTAAAGAGTTAAAATCATGTCATTTTCTAAGCAATGTAGTTGTTTTGGTTAGGACTGAGGTTGATTAACAGGTTTATGCAAAAAAAAAAAAAATGAAAATAATATTTATTTGATAGTTTTTTCCAGCAGTTTAATTCAGTGAATGTTTTCATCCCGAACATAACAAAAGAGTAGTAAATGTAAACAGTGTGCAAAGGTAAAAAAATTAAGAAAAAAATCTGCAGATCAAGATCTTGAAAATGATAAATGATGAACATGTTAAATATTACTATAGCCGTTGACTTCCATTGTATAAAAAAAGTAAAATGGAAGTGATTGGGTAATGTCAACATTTTTAACAGCATTTTCTGTTGAGCAGGAGGTCTGTAAAAACCTGGGGGTTAGTAAATGAGTTAATTTTATCTTTTAAATGTACAATCACTTTAAAATGACTCTTGACTGAGTAAACAGCGGAAAAAGTTTCACTCATTCAATCTAACTAAAAATTAAGAATTATTTGCAGTATTGTTATTTGAAAAACTGAAGTGCCACATTTCTCATCACAGTAGCTCACAGCAACAGGGTGGTATCTTGAAATGGAATTAAAATAAATTGAAATATAAACAATAAATTTTAGCTAGCTTTTAAATAAAACACTTGTTGCCATATAACCAAGACTATATTCACAATATATAGCATGGCCTCTTTTCCTTAAAACAGTGCATAATTAATATATTGACATCATTATTATGTTATGTTGCATTCCTCAGTTCTATTAAGCACTACTGCTCTGCTGTTTGCGTGAAAGAAAGCTCACTAAACTTTTGTCTGTTTGACCTTTCTTGACACCCCTCTCTCTCTCAACTCTCCAAAAGACAGCTGTTCCTGTATTGGAGTGTTTGGACACTGCTAATGAGGGGATGCTTTGTGGTGTCCTTCTGTCCAGAATGGTTTCTTTAGTTGTCTCTCTATCTAGCGGTAGGTCTAGACCTTTCTTTGACCAGCTTCTCATCAGAAGCAGAAACCCCATTAAGGCGGACTGTTGTCAGCTGAATGAGAATAGAGCCTAGTGTGTGTGAGTGTGAGTGTGTGTATCGGGGAAACGGCAAAGTCTTTTCCACTGTTCTCCTGCTCAGGATATAAAGCACATCATTGTAATTGCAAAGGATTCCAGCTTTGAGCATCTGTGGCCACTCTAAGCCCATCTCTGCAGATGCATGTTCTGTGCAGATTATGTCAGCTTGCTGTCTACAGGACTCTTGCTCTATTCAACGAGTGCCGGAGGAGCTGTTAATGCAACACAACTATTGTGTCCTGCCCTTCTCAGGGAGGAGGGAAACCCAGCAAACACTAGACGAATTACAATGTAACCTTACTGGCTGTGGAGAGAGGAAAGATTTAATGTAGAAAATAGAAACTGGACTCAAGTAAAGAGCTCTTATTGATGCTATACAGTATGTCACACTGAGAAAAGTTTTGTTCATTTGTGGCTAAAATGTCTTGTTTATTTACATTTTATAATTGACAAAATTTTCAAAATAATCTATTTATTGTTTATAGATTTATTTTATTAATATTCCCGATGAATATATGTTATTTAAATGTTTTCTTGGTCTATCCTAGAATTTATTTATTATTTATATGTAGTATTTTGAGAAGTATAGTAAATAGTATAACTATTTTGTTAACAGTTAATGCTGCAAATAAAACATCAGGCAGTATCAGTAACGAATATGCTGGTTTCACAGTTTTGGACTGCTTCTGGACTATGAATATTGCATCATAGTTTTTTGGCATTTGTGTCTAATTTAAAATTTAAAGGTTTTAAAATGTCACATTCTAAATATAATTATTTTTAAATTAATACAAATTGTGTAAATGCAATAATACTATCTTAAAAAGATGGTAACGTTTGTCAATTTTACTGCGTTTTTCTCATTCACTCATTAATGAGAAGTTGTTGATCAGATATGTGGTTTAGCAAATATTACAGTATTTGAAAATGACAGTTTTTATGGTTTCTGATTATTACCTTTTTTATTCAGTTTGCCTAAAAGCAAAAAGCGAACCCCCTAGGTAAACCTAAAAGCATTCGTTTTTCTCAAAGTACTATTTTTACTTTGAACAAGCAGATTTAGCTGTAATAAATTACAGTATTTTTTTAGGTTGGTTTAAAGCAAGTTTAGACTTTGATTTAAGGTTAAAAAACATACTCTCACTTTATTAGGTACGCCTGTCCAACTGCACGTGGGACAATAGAAGATTGGAAACACGTTGCCTGGTCTGATGAGTCTGGATTTCTGCTGTGACATTCAGATGATAGGGTCAGAATTTGGCGTCAACAACATGAAAGCATGGATCCATCCTGCCTTGTATCAACGGTTCAAGCGGGTGGTGGTAGTGTAATGGTGTGGGGGATATTTTCTTGGCACACTTTGGGCCCATTAGTACCAATTGAGCATTGTTTCAACGTCACAGCCTACCTTAGTATTGTTGCTGACCATGTCCATCCCTTTATGACCACAGTGTACTCGTCTTCTGATGGCTACTTCAAGCAGGATAACACGCCATGTCATAAAGCACGAATGATCTCAAACTGTTTTTTTTGAACATGACAATGAGTTCACTGTACTCAAATGGCCTCCACAGTCACCATAACTCAATCCAATAGAGCACCTTTGGGATGTGGTGGAATGGGAGGTTCGCATCATGGATGTGCAGCCGACAAATCTGCCGCAACTGCGTGATGCTATCATGTCGATATGGACCAAAAACTCTGAGGAATATTTCCAGTACCTAATATATCCAGTTGAATCTATGCAACGATGGATTAAGGCAGTTCTGAAGTTAAAAGGGGGGTCCAACCCAGTACTAGTAAGGTGTACCTAATAAAGTGGCCCGTCAGTGTAGTTTTCTACTTTGTACTAAGTAAAAAATTCTCTCTCTATTAAAATATTTTTACTTTGCATGAATGTAACCACAATAAATATTTTTTAAATTAGAGTAAATCAATTGTATAGTTTGAAACGAAGTTAAGTGATACTCAAAAAACATAAGCTGTAACAAATTACAGTGATTTAAAAAAAAAAAATATTTTAAGTTGGTTCAAAGTGTATTTTATTCAGTGTGTCCTGAACATAAAATGTAGGACTTAGTCTAAACATATAAATTCTTAAAAATGTAGATTACTTCTTGAGCTTTATAATAGTTTGTTTCCAGCCTCAGGGTGTGAACACAAGTTTCAAGTTTCACTTTTATATTATATGTCCTGCAAATATTATAATTTCTGCCCAACCAGCAGTATATTCTCAGATCACATACACAAACACCTGCAGATGGTTGCGTAAATGCTAATAGCTCTGCTTAACAAATCTAGTGCTGACTTTATAGTCAAATGATCCTTATAGGTAGACTGTACAGGTCAATGCAAGTACAAGCTGTTGTCTTAACCTATTCAGCTGTTTTGACTGTCAGCCAAACACCGGCTCCGCTGACATTTGATTCTGGACAAACTGCTCGGCGCATGCACCGAAATTGAATGAGATCGTTTTAAATTAATTTGCCTCTCCTCATGCATTAGGGAGTATACATAATGAGGCATTAGTCCAAATTGTTTTGCCGTAGCATTTGTCACTGAAGAGCAAAGCAATATTGCATGAGTGGCATATAAACGTCTGAGACCAAGCAATGCTTCAGTTTGACAGGCCTTGCAGCTTGCAGCGTGTCATTATAACAGAGATGCTGATAGACTAGTTACAAAATTAAAGGCAGAAAAGGAGGAGCGCAGCTTGTTGGTAGCTGGAAAAGTGTGGTCGGAAAAGAAATGATCATATACCTTATCATTGATTTTACTAATGATGAGTGCCCCCAGTGCAACAATAGTAATTTTGCCATAAAACTGTCAGCAGTTCATCAATCTCTGGAGGCCTTTCCTCCCTGAGAGCAAGATTTATTAAATGCTTACAGTCATGAGCCTGGACTTGCCTGGTCTGACTGCTAGCATACAACACAGCTAGCCTTTGAGATGTTGACGTCCTACTAACACTGTTAAACGGTGAACACCCATTGATTATTTTTCTTTATCTTTACATGTTACAGAAGCCCTCTTGGATCAAATCCTTCACATGAGGATATCCTTTAGTTCAGCCTCACTGTATGTGGTTTACAATTTCAACACTTTTGATTGTTTTTCTTTTTTCCTTCATCTTTTTGAGCTTGTGTATTTTGTCTGTGCTCTTCAGGCAGTCGTGTGCAGCCAAGACATGCACTTCAAATGCCTGAGGACTGAGGCCTGTCTGCCAACAATAGGAATTTCCCTGGTTTACACAGGATAGATTAAGCTCATCCCATTTTTTTCCTTTCCCGAGAGCACATTATGCTTCTACTTAAACCATTTTGTGCATGTAATTGTAGCTTCACAGGTATGAATACCAGAGTTCATGGTAGTCAGAGATGTTCAGGTTCTTGTTATGTTCGAGGATAAAGTGCAGCCTCTGCTGTCTGAACACTAAAACATGAACACCAAATTAATAGATCATTTGATTTTTTTTTTCTTTCTTTTTTTGGTTAAAAATGCCGTGACCTTTCCATTTTAAGTGTTTTATTCATTGTAAATATAAAGAGGCCCACTAAACATGGGATCAGGTCTACGTTCTTAGAAATAAATCTGTAAAATAAGAGGAAATGTAGGGGCAGCTCTACTCACTGGGTATTTTTTGCGAGGTGATTTACAGGATCATCCCAGACAGGGTACAGTGGAGTTCATTATTGTTTAAAAATCGAAGGAATTTTAGCTGTATCTTGGTAGAATTGGGTTTTGTGAAATAGGCAGTTCAACAGAAACCCTTTATTTTGATGAAAACAGTAATAAAATTAGACAACAGCAATGATTGTAACTTGGACAAATTATACATCTTTAATTAAAAGGTTAAAGCAAAACATTCTAAAGTTTACAACAGTCAAAAATTGGTAGTAAATGAAAAGGTTCTTGCTGCGAATGACTTTAGTCTCTCACAGGATGTTGCTGTAGTGGGATTCTTAGCCATAACTTTATCACCAAGGGTTTTTTAATCAGTTTTAGATCAAGAGGTTTGGTCACTGCAGGGCTTTCAGTTTAGTTTAGAAACTGTATGCTAAGATACTTTCAGCACTGAACTAATTCTGCAGTGTTGAACCGATTGCCTGTTAAGATTCTCTTCATTATCCTGGCCTCTCATGCATTTGTCTTTTGTGGACGACCGGTCTTTTTGGGGAACTTGAATGAAATAAATAAGAATTCAGTAAAAACTGGAAAGTTTGACTGCCAGTAATGCCGAGTTCAGACTGCATGGTTTTCAAAGTAGTCGCGTCACAGATGTTTTCACACTGCATGACTATCTGTGGCAGCATTTCGTCGCTGCTGTGTTTACACTGCAATATAGATTGGCGACATGGGGTTTCACAGTGCACGACTTTACAATAGGAAGAATGACCGACAACTTTGTCTCAGTCTGCAAACTACGTCCCACAACCAAACACATGCGAGAAATGAGATGGAAACAACGCAAGGTCACGTACTATATATTTTATTATTAACTACATAATGAGAAAGAAGCCTTTAGTTTTTCCTCCATTGCTTAGGTCTAAATAGAAGCCCTTAACTTATCTCCCAACCTCCCACTGGCCTGCAGATACCCATACTAGTGGATGCTGCTCTCTCATTGGCTGTAGGTGATCGGCGATGTTATTTTCAATCAGAACCCATTTCACATGGTATGATTTTGAATCGTTGACAGCTCCAGGCGTTTAGCATGCCAAATATCTCACGGGTGTCAGCGATTCACTCAGATCACGTCTTTGATAGTTCACACTGAGATTGATACTCACGTGAATGAGCACTGATTTGCCTGTGATTTCAGACATTTGTTGCCGATTTCTCAAAACCTGTCGGCGAGTCAAAATCTGGGCTAAAATCATACAGTCTAAACTCTGCATTAAATAGGATTTGTCAGATAACGTATTTACCACTAGGAATTAAATTAGCATCAGTAACTTCGATGTATCTGATGTTCTTTCATTTGGATCAGTGTTCTTTTTCAAATATGTATATATACATATACAGTTGAAGTCAGAATGATTAGCCCCCCTGAATTATTAGCCCCCCCTGTTTATTTTTTACCCAATTTCTGTTTAACGGAGAGAAAATTTTTTCAACACATTTCTAAACATAATAGTTTTAATAACTCATCTCTAATAACTCTTATCTATAGTATTTATTTTATCTTTGCCATGATGAGTAAATAATATTTGACTAGATATTTTTCAAGACACTTCTATATAGCTTAAAGTGACATTTAAAGGCTTAACTAGGTTAATTAGGTAAGGCAGGTTAGGGTAATTAGGCAAGTTATTGTATAATGATTGTTTGTTCTGTAGACAGTCAAAAAAAAATTAGCTTAAAGGGGCTAATAATTTTGACCTTAAAATGGTTTTTAAAAAATTAAAACTTTAAAAAGAAAAAATAATTCAAAGGGGGCAAATAATTCTGTTTAATTAATTTGGGTGCTCCGGTTTCCCCAACAGTCCAAAGACATGCGGTACAGGTAAATTGGGTAGGCTAAATTGTCCGTAGTGTATGAGTGTGTATGGATGTTTCCCAGAGATAGGTTGCAGCTGGAAGAGCATCTGCTGCATAAAACATTTGCTGGATAAGTTGGCGGTTCATTCCGCTGTGGCGACCCCAGTTTAATAAAGGGACTAAGCCGAAAAGAAAATGAATGAAAAAATATATATTATATTTATTGTCAGGATAACTTCACAAATGACCAAACATTGTTAACAATTTAGGAAAATGTTGGTTGTTCTCTATTTTGTCTATAAATGATTTCAGATTTTGAATTTTTCACACACTCACTCTCCTTCAGCTAATTCCCTGTTATATCAGAGGTTACGACAGTGGAATGAAATGTTAAAATATACAATGACTGTTAATAAAGAGTTTTTTTGTGTGTCACAGACATGTAATACGCTTCTAAACAACAGCATCTTCTTTCTGAGTCGTATCCATGACTCATCAGTGAACTCATGTGTTATTGTAACCTCACATTACACTGCCATGACTTTCAGAAATCTCTGTTACATATTATGCAGAAATACATTTCCATTAATATGCCATTTCTGATGTGGCTTATGTTTGTTTTCAACACCTGGGTATCTGTATACAAAGCGACTGGCCCAAACTCAAAGATAAGTTAATTAAATTAAAGATTTAATTAACAGCTTGGAGATGAACCTGTAAGATCCATCTGCTGCAGGCGTTGTGAGCGATCAGATAGTTTAGAGATAAACGGACGCATCGTGTTTAGATGTTAATGGAGGGGAAGCTGAGGGTTTCACCCACATGACACCTCAATCATCCTAACCCTTTATTACACGGAGTAAACATCATAAAAAGCCACTTTAAAGATGATGAGAGAAATCCGAATTTTGCTTAATATTTATAATGATGTGATTAAATTATTGTTTTTGCTGTCAGAGCTTGCTTCTGCTGCTCTTCCATTGCTCCTTTGAAGTCAGTTTTAAGTTGTGTTTCATGTGGTCATGGAGTCTGCTCGTATTGCTTTCCAAATGGCACACAGTCTTACTTAAATACACACTGAGCACTGTAATTTTTTTACAAGTGAAGGTGCAATTTGCTGTAAATGCAGTATCAGGGTTTCAAAACCCATAGAGGGCCATTTCATTTTAAGAGGCAAGCGCTTAATATTTAGGAGAGGGGAAAAATGAATGAAAAGCTAAAATGCACCTAAACAAGAGTTGCATCCTATAATTAAAAGTCGTAATCATAAAGCTTTTGAAAGGCATGTGCTACACCTGTCGAGGCTGCTTTATATCTGATATTTTCAGGCTTTCCGAAAGTCTTTGATATGCCTCAGAACTGATCAAATGTATGCTTTTAATTGAAGAATCTCTTCAGCTTGAGAGGATAGGGTGACCAGATTTTGATAACCTTTAAATAAAAATAAACATAAAAATTATTTATAAAACTTATTAAAATATCACAGTTTCATGGTATCATGGTAATTACTCTAAAATATGTTCTTTTTAAATGTCTGGGGAAAAAACAACAACTTTTTCCTCCATTGAACACAAAGTATTTTATTTTAAGAAACTTTTAATATATCTTGGAACAGTAGCTTTTAATGTGGAGGGTCCTTTTTTGCTGGAGATATTGTTGCCCTAAAAAACTAAATAAAATAGTCACAAATAACAAGTAAAAAAATAAAACTGTACATACACCATAGGAACCGTATAGCAAAAAATTCTGGAGGTTTTAAAACCTTTACTTTTCCAAACCGCGGTAAACCTTGAAACCGCTTATCGTCCCATGCCTACTTGTCAGTGAAGTGACGGTAGTGTGATCAGTAGTAAATCTCCTCTGAAGGCCAGACGGAGCTCTTGTGAGTCGCATATATTGCAATCATGATTTGTCTTACATCGCTTTGCACACATTTTTTATTACCATTTAAAGAAATCTCCCCATATAGTTGAATATAGCGCTTACCAGAGATGGGGGACTCGAGTCACAGGACTTGACTCGAGTCAGACTTAAGTCACAAAATTTAGGACTTGGGACTTGCTTGACAAATATCCAAAAAAGACTCGACATGACTTGGACTTGACTGTCATGACTTGAGACATGACTTGTACTTGAGTTAAATGACTCGAAATAACTGTTCTTTTGTTTTTTGTTTAATACACAACCGTTTGTTATATTTTATGCTTTATGCATTTATAAACAAAACAAAACCAAAAGTTCTAAGTCACGCATGCGCAGTATTAACAGCTCCTCGGTTCTCAGATCGGTCCGAAAGATTCAGGTTCTCTGTACTGTTCCGAATAAAGCACTGCAACCGATTCCTGACTCGAGTTGAAGATTTTAAAGTGGATAACTTGGGATAGTTTTTTTTCCATGTCAGAAGGGAGTGCCAGGCAAGTTAAAAAGTAAGTAACCTTAAGTAATTTGTGGATTAGTGTTTATTGGAAATGCGATCGATGTAGTGGAAAATCTTCTCTCGATACACGTTTCGTTCTCTGCGCGCGTGAACTGTCAGCACCCTCGCACTGCAGACCCACAGAGACGTGCCTTTTAGGCACCTAAAAAATTTGTCCGGCCGGGTTTATAAATGTCCTAAAATGTCCGCGATTCAGCTTTTGCTTTCTAAAGCTGTCGTTCGTTAATCATATGCGTTTTTGCATTATCTTTTTATTTAAGCCTATTTTCGCTTGGCTTTGCAGCTGATTGCGTGCACAGTTGCGAGAGAAACATTCAATAATTCATTCTTGAATCTAAACGACTCAGAAAAACTACTATATACTCGGAATGACTGGTCTAAACTGGCTGCTAAATATACCTACACCATTAGTAATGGTTAATCAAAGCATTTGCCTTATTTAAATAATCACGTTTTAATCTTGTAATTATTGTAATTTTTAGAGATATTGTCTGTTTTTTTTCCTTTTTCTGTTATTTATTTTTATATACATATCTAAAATGCTTTGGCATTCAAGTTTGTTTTGAACTTGAAAGAAAGAGAAAAGGAGATTTGACCGTCAGTTGGTGCACATGGCTCCTTAATAGCATAAAGGTAAGAGAAAGTGGATGTTTTTTCTTTTTTTTACTTTAACTCATTGAAAATAAACAGTGTATAACATTGTCATAATAAATGAAATTATTGTTAAAAATGGAATTATCTTTTGTTTGTCGCATATAGTTAACTATTTATGTGATGTGGGTAAATGGTGTGTTTCAGTTCAGCTACCACCACAAGTATATCAAATAGGAAGCACGGATATTATTGTATTTGTATGCTAATGTTTAATATTTAAGTTTTTGACATGTTAGGGGTTAACTTTAATCATAAAATAAGATTGCATTAAAACAATTTGTTAAATGCTATATTCCTATATTGCTATATTTTTTTTTCTCTCGCATGCATAATTTTTTCCGCCAATACATTTAAAAAAAAGAAAAATCAAAAAAAGAATCAAAACAAGAAACCATTTCAGATCATGAATCTCAAAATCTGTCTGTAACTAATGTGTGAAATGGCATATAGATATATATGGAATCTAAAGGTTCAAAATTGCCTTTAGAGTTCATTTTTAGCAATGCATATTACTAATCAAAATATTTTTTATTGAAGTTATTGAAATGTACAAAATGTCTTTGAGGAAGATTACCTTTACTTTTAATACAATAATGTTTTTGTAATAAAAGAAAAAATTTTGATTAAATTTTTTTTTCCCAAAAAATGTACCAGTGCACTATAAGATTGGTTGATAGTATGATATTATAATGGCTTTGAGGTAAGCACACACATTCCCCAAGCAGAAAGACATCTGATTCACTGTCATTTCAAATAAATTGAAGCTACAACTTGACTTGACGTGACTTGAAATAAGCAGGGACTTGACTTGACTTGACTTGAGTCCGACAAAAATTGACTTGACTTGAAGGTTATGACTTTAGACTTGCTTGTGACTTGCCCATGTGTGACTTACTCCCATCTCTGGCGCTTGGACTAGGAAGCCACTTTGTGTGACGTCACACTTAACAAGTGGATAATGTATAGACCATTTTGAGGGATGTAAGCAATAACGATGGTCTTAATGTATTTCATGTTTTACATTTTTTTAATTATCATAGCTTCCGAGAATCCCAAAAGGTCCACATATTGATAAATAAGGTTATGACAGCTGTTTAAACGTTAAACTATGTTTCAATTGACTTTTGTTAAAGTTATGAAATAGTTTGACAACAAGCAGGAAATGTTCATGTACCAATAACATCACCACATTGAAATGGTCTATATTTCATATTATGCATATTTAGAATTTTGAAGAATGTCCGAACAATTATGGACTTTAATTTTACTTTTTTTTTTTTACATAATATTTTTATATTTTAAAATTTACATAATTAAATAAATTGAATTTCCAAAATGGTGTTTCCACAGAAGACAAATTCATTCTGGTTTTTAAACTAAGTTAGGGATTATTATGTAATTTTTTAGTATTTAAATATTCTGTGTATTCCTATTGTTGCAAAATATCAAGATTATCAAATCGCCATATTTGAAAATCATTAACTAAAAATGAAAGTTATATACAACAAGTATGCTCTATATGAGGTGTTTTTTCTTTCTTTTTTAAATAAACACACTCAACACTTAACATATCTTATCTGTGACACTCTCAGTCATAATTCAAGGCTCAGAAAATCACAGGTACCATTTATTCAAATAATGTGTGCTGTTTAAACTGTGCTTAACACCGTTTGGCCATAAAGCTGCTTCAGAGCTCCACCGTGATGTGAATATATGGCTATCGAGATGACACCGATGATACATAAATCACTTTTCAAAGCTGGTTCTTTTCCATCAGTTCACAGGAGGCAAACAATGTGTGTCTTTCAGTATGAGGACACAGCTGGTCTGATACCGCATATTAAGTATTATAAACAAGCGTTGCACCTATTTTATTTGAGAGATTATCATCTTCTAGGCTTATTAGGAGGACATTTCCCATAATATTCTGAAGATGAGTTTATTCATGAATCTCCCATGACTTTGCATTTTGTTATAGACTAGTTCTTTGTCTCGCATTGCTGCAAAGATTGTCAGAAAGTTTGCTGAACATCACCAGACAGGAATTCCCTGCCACCACAATCTGAAAAACAGAAAGGAGTGATCGTGAAGCTAGTACAATTTTTGCTGGAAGTTTTGGATTATGTTACTTGTTTTCTTGCTAATAAATCATGATTCTTTATGTTTTATTCAGTTTGTTATGAAACTGGTGGCTGGATACAATATTGTTTATTGAAATGAAAAGGATGCACGCATAAAATGTAAATAAGTGTTGTTGACAATATGACATTTTTGACAATGATGAACAGAGCCGTTATGTCTTCATGAAGTTTTCTGTCTTTCAAAACAGGAAAAATATTATTTATCCTAACCATTTACTGAGGACAACCTTCAAGTTGTTTTTCTTTTGCAATATAGAATATTTTACAAGCTTCTCAGGCCTAGAAACAAGATCTGACATAGAGAGGTGGTGAGACATGTTTCAGATAACTAAGTAAAAATGTCATGTGGTTACAGAAGTATGTGTGGAAATCATGTCAGGATACTCAGGCATGTGTTTTGCACAGGGACTGGGCACGAACATAATAAGAACATCAAGTAATTGCATGTGACAATATTAAAAAACATGTACAGTGACGGTCCAAGATTATAATCTCCTAATACTCCGTGATGTGTTTGACAGTTGTCCTCTGTAAGTTTGGGAATATCTAAAAACAGATTCTCCAAGTTTTTCTTTTGTTATATAGACTAAAATATGAATATTACATAATATGATTAAAGTTAGGTTGCGTTGCAATAAGGCTGTATTGTTGCAGTATTGACAGTTGTTGTATATAAATATTGTCATACTAACATTTGTCAGACTCATTTTTGAGTGATTGTAATCAAATACATAAATATACATAAATTTCCTACTTAGACAATGGTTTAAATGGTTAAACAGTATATATACAGTTGAGGTCAGAATTATTAGCCCCCATTTTAATTTTTTTTTCTTTTTTAAATATTTCCCAAATTATGTTTAACAGAGCAGTGAAATTTTCACAGTATGTCTGATAATATTTTTTCTTTTGAAGAAAGTCTAATTTGTTTTTATTTCGGCTAGAATAAAAACAGTTTTAAATTTTTTAATCACCATTTCAAGGACAAAATCATTAGCCCCTTTAAGCTATATATTTTTTCTCGATAGTCTACAGAACAAACCATCGTTATACCATAACTTGCCTAATTACCCTAACCAGCCTAGTTAACCTTATTAACCTAGTTAAGCCCTTAAATGTCACTTTAAGCTGCATAGAAGTGTCTTGAAGAATATCTAGTCAAATAGTATTTACTGTCATCATGGCAAAGATAAAATAAATCAGTTATTAGAAATGAATTATTAAAACTATTATGATTAGAAATGTGTTGAAAAAATCTTCTCTCCGTTAAACAGAAATTAGGAAAAAAATCAAACAGGGGGGCTAATACCTCAGGGGGGCTAATAATTCTGACTTCAACTGTATGTATATATATATATATACTGTATATATATATATATATATATATATATATATATATATATATATACTGTGTGTGTGTGTGTGTGTATATATATATATATACTGATAAAAATTTTCTGCTTCATTTACTTAAAAAATGTAATGAATTTTTGCATAACTTTATCATGTAGATGAAACAATACTAGGCCTTGTAGAAATTACTTAATTTTTATATCTGTCGAAATAACATTTTCATATAAACTTAACTTATTTAATTAAGTTACTTAATTATTAAAACTATTATGATTAGAAATGTGTTGAAAAAAATCTTCTCTCTGTTAAACAGAAATTAGGAAAAAAATTAAACAGGGGGGCTAATACCTCAGGTACCTCAGTAATTCTGACTTCAACTGTATGTATATATATATATATATATATACTGTGTGTGTGTGTGTGTGTGTGTGTGTGTGTATATATATATATATATATATATATATATATATATATATATATATATATATATATATATATATATATATACTGATAAAAATTTTCTGCTTCATTTACTTAAAAAAAGTAATGAATTTTTGCATAGCTTTATCATGTAGATGAAACAATACTAGGCCTTGTAGAAATTACTTAATTTTTATATCTGTCGAAATAACATTTTCATATAAACTTAACTTAGTTTTTCTATTTCTCTAACCATTATTTTGTGTGTGGGATCTACATAACCTAACGAGTTATAAACTTGCATTTTGTATTGAAACCAACATCTTTTTTTAAATTGTCTATATTACAAATTTTAAGTAGGTGTAGACTACTCATACAAAATATTACATAAAGCTGGCAAATTTTGTAAACAAATGACAGGATATGTGAAAATTTACAGGTTTTATTTTTTCAATTTTTTTCTTCAATATACATTTCAACATACCAAGTTTTTACTCCGTCAAAACATATAAAATGATGAAATACAAAAGACATAATATGGATGGTTAAGACTATTTTCTACACAATAGTGCTTGTGTTTATTAATCCTTAACTGCAACCAAAACAGTAACATACACATTGTAAACAACCAAATGAAAAATCTTCACAGAAAACTAAACTTTTTTTGGATTGGACTTTTTTTTTTTTAAATGCATCCTACTAAACATATGCTCTATATTAACTGGTAATGTTGTAAATTAAATTACATTTAGACTGTGCAAAACACAAAACAAAACAAACAAAAAATACTCACTTAACAAGCACAGGGATAGTTCACCCAAAAATAGAAATTCTGTCATTATTTTCTCATCCTTTACTTGTTTCAAACTTTTTTGTCTTCTGTTGAACACAAACAGAGATTAGTTTTTTCCTACTGTGGAAGTCAATGGTTACAGAATAAGCTTTATTTCCATAATTTTCTTTAGTGTTTGAAACCACTTTAGAGAGAGAAAACAGTAAAAAAAAAATATTTTTGGTGAACTAACCCTTCAACTGACCCACAAGTATGGTCCAAATGTGAAAATGCCATTTCAAAAAAGTGCTTTTAGTAAACCTGAAGAATCTGAACAGTACAATTTAACTGAAATGACCCAACAAAATCCCGCTACTATCAACAATGTCTGTATGGCTTTTAGGCCAATAAGCTGACCTTGAGATCGTGGCCTTTGGGGAACATGATACTGTTCGTCGTCAAGATAGAAGAAGCCCTTATGAAAAACCTCAAAGTTGTATTTGAGTTTCTTTGGATCGCATAGTTCCAGGCCCATGACGAGGCCCATGAGGTACAGTAGGTGCAAGAATCTGGTCCAAAAAGTACATTTGCTCTCTCTATGGATATTTCAGCTTTCTTGTGACCTTCATCCCTGGATTGGTTGTCCACAAAGATGTTGGGAACAAGTGAACTGAGGTGCTCTTGAATGGTTATGGAATTGTAGTAATCTTAAACCTGTAAACCTGTAATCTAATTTATATTTGCTAAAGTAATGAATACACATAGTTTGCTGTCCCTCTGAACAAAAATATGGAACCAATATATATATATATATGCTATTTTACTTACTTAAACTGTAAAATTTACTTAAATAGTCCACAAAACAAAAACATAGCTTAAACATAGATTAAAACAGCCCCCTGCAAAAGTTTACGGTGGTTGTTCATGAGTCTCTTGTTTGTTCTGCACAATTAAACTGACTGCTGTTCTTTAGAAAAATCCTTCATTTCCTGCAGATGATTGTGAGATTCATCTTTCACTCTGAGGATGATTGAGGGACATAAACACAACTGTTAAAAAAGGTTTAAATGCTCACTGATGCTTCAGAAGGAATCACAGGGCATTAAGAGCCAATGGTGAAACTTTTAAACAGGATGAAGATGTCATTTTTGTCTTATTTTGTTGAAATATCATTTTGAAATATCATATTTTACTTTAAAAAAAAAAATTGAAAATACTTGCATATTTCCCAAAAGGCAAATTGCAATTTACCTTAATATTTAGATTATTAATTTTTTCACCATGCCTTGCATTTACTTCTGGAGCATCAGTGAGTGTTGAGCCTTTTTAATAGCTTTTTTTGAGTCCCTCGATCATCCTTAGAGTGAAAAGACTGAAAGACAAATCCCACCACCACTGCTGGAAAGGGTTCAAATCTGCAGAAGATGCTGAAAAACTGAAGAATGTGCAGGACATGAAGAATTTAACTTTTCAGAGGAGTTTAACTTTTCACAAACATAAGACTGATGACCATCCATCACAAAGCAGAAACGACACTCGTAGATCATCAGGAAACCACAAACCATATTAAAAACCAATGTATGTAAACTTTTGTGGGGGCTATTTGAATATTTTGAGCTAGGTTTTTGTTTTTTGAACTATAAGTAAACATTTTGTATGAATAATTTTACACAAAACAGTAATAAATAAAAAAGAACATGCATTTTGTATGATCTCACTTATTTTGTTAAAAGTTTTCACATGAATAAAAAAAATGTTTCTTTACCTGGTACTCCTTGATAAACTCAGTCTTTTTACCAAGGAAGCCTCTGATAACAGTTTATATTCGGGAGTCAATGCTGTTGTCCTACAAATATATAACATGACATATTAAAATTGTCACCATTAACTTATCTTCCACCTGTCCAAATGTGAATTTAATGCACTGCAATCAGCTTATAAACAGTTAACACAATAAACCAGTTTCTTGAACATTACATACCGTTATTCAGTGCACTTGTCAAGGGAATCACCTGTTAAAGAGAGTGTGTAATGATTATTAACTGACCAATGCCCAAATCCAAATTCAGAGCAAATAGTTTAACTAGTAAAATTTTATTTAAATAATTATCTGAAAATGTAGTGAAATAAAAACAAACATTTTCAAAGGAGAGAACAAAGATGCTGAAACTAGCACTGAGTATCTGAGGCTCTATTATTATACTTCAATTTTCTAGCCTGGCTTGCATAATAACTAACATGATTTTTATCATTATCTTGATTTCAAATAATGTTTGAAAAGAGGGCTTAAGACCAAGGAGAGCTTCTCTGAAAGGCCCTTTACATGTAATTTAAGTTAAAGAACATAAAACATCATCTTGACAGAATATTTTACAAACATGAGAATGAATCAGTGTTTCTCCAAACATGTACATTTTAGGTCTAACAGATGCCATCAGTGCAGCTATGTGAGCTGAAAAAAATCGAAGCACAGTTGCATGCAAATATTATGTAGGCCTCCTCTTTTTTTATTCCATTGAAGATAAAATAACGATTAATTATTTTGGACTCCTGTCATTAAGAAGTTAATGTCACTGCAACATATAACATAAACAGTCTGGTCAAATATTGAAGCTAGATTCTTGTGTAAAGAGGTTAAACTGAAAGAATCTAATTACTAATCCTGCTCTAAGAATACAATCTAACATTATTTTACACTACATGCATTATTTTATAGTCAGATTTGCAAATGCTAGTGTTAACTAACTAAACTAAACTAAATGTGTGTAAAAACAAATCCACCATTTGCATTAGCACACGCAGCAACTAACTGCCACATACCAGCTTTACCATTTATGTTAGTAAATTCATATAAAGCACAGTTCTTTTTACAGTTTACAGCTGTCTTTGTTTCTGTATAATGTCAAAACTGTTGTAAAACAAATGTTAAGGAACCTATAACTAACTTTAAAAACTTGATTCTTACCTTATTTCGTCTGCATGTTCTTCTTCTTTCAAATACAGGGGGTTTCCGAGCCAAAGACGAAGGGGAATAGTTATTTTGTAAATTAAACAAGGTTATGTTATGTTGTCTATGAGTACAAAAAATGTTTGTCTGAGATTACGCAGAAAAACTGAGTATATAAAAAAAAACACAATGTCTTTTGAACAAACCCAGATGAACCCAGATTTTTTTGTTGATTTCACTAATTAAACCACATAATATGTACAAACACTATATACACAGTATATATACATTTTTCCAATTATCATTGAAAGAAATACAGGGGGCAACTTATACACTGGAGTCAGTGGTCGGTATGTACCTCTGTTTTGGCATCATCTGTATGGTACAACAGGAATAACAGCAAATCTTCCGTACTTGCCTTTTCTGTTTATTATGAACATGCAGAAGTGTTTTGTCACATTCATCTACAGAGCTGAGGAGCTTCTCGTGATGCAAAAATACAAATTAAACACAATAATTAAAAATAAAACTTCATAATCAGGAGACTAATTAGGAATTTATAGTACAAAAATAATCTGAGCCCTCTTCTAAAACAACGGGAAAACAATAATTATGTGAAATTTCTTATTGAAAATGCAGCATGGTGTCTATCCATGCCGCAGATCCAGCTGTGCAGTAATATGTGTGTGTGTAGAGCTCACATGATGAGACAATATCTCATATTTTCATTGTTTACAGGCGCGCGTGACCATACACTCGAGTCTTTTGCAGCACAGCATGTTTAGAAGCCGTGTGAAGACAAAACGATTTCAACTTTCACCCATAGCAGGACTGATTGATTTGTCACACATACTGTCAGTTTCAGAGAAGTGGGCCAATCAGTAGAACTCGGAGGCGGGACTAGTGTTGTGCAATTCTGTTTACATGTAGCAAATTGTCATGACACAAGCAAAATAGCAGAACCACTGGTAAGAGATGCTGTAGTCATGAGGGCACATGAACCAAACAGTGACGAATACAGAATACATGTACAAAGAACGCATTTTTCTGTCAGAAAAAGCGTTCTTTGTACATGTATTCTATATTCGTCACTGTTCGGTTCATGTGCCCTCATGACAGTTCGGGGCGAATACATGTACTGTTACAGCCCTAGTGCTTCACTATATGCTGCATTATATGCATCACTGTTGTAGTATTGTTTCACTCTTATCAGTGTATAAGACTGTGTTGTAGTGTGTGTGTATGTGTAGTTTTTGTGTCATTTCTGAGATAAAAGTTTTTTTTTCATCAAGATTTACTTGTTTCATAATTAGATTTTAATTAGAGTTTTGCAAAAAAAGAGGCTTAAGAAAGTATTTTAGTAATCGAAAACACTTTTTTGTTGTTTTACATTTAAATTGTTCTAAAATTTTGTCTCAGCTTTACGTCACCTGAACATAATAAAAATGTTACTCAGCATTTTTCCTCTCTCTCTTCACATGTATATTTACAGAGCTAAGCTGAACAGATCAGCAGGCCTGTGTTACCTCAGCGTCCCCTTAACCCCCCCTCTCCATCCAGGTCCTCATCCTTCCTATTTTAGAGAATGTATTTTTTCCTGATGAAATACAGTAAAATGCACTCAGGGCCACATGTCTGCCTCCCTCTGCTGCGCTCATACACAGTGCATATTTTTAAAGTTCTTAACTGCTGACTGGCTCGCTGACCTTACTTCATTTTATATAATGCATGAAATATTAATTGCAAAAATAAATATAGGCTTTTCTACCAAGTTCTACCAAGGTCTGAGCAAATGAGCTTTTTTTAGATGTTCAAAATAAATTCTGATGCTGAGGATGTTTGCTTTCAGTTTACTGATTGCTGCACCATCGCTGTAATTGAAGACTTGATGAAAGTGAAAACAAGAGAGAACAAGAGAGAGAGAGTCTACTTATTAAGAGTAAGATTACTAAGATTATTAAGAATACTTATTACTTTTATGAGTTTCTTTTCTTTGTTGAACACAAAAGACGATATTTTGAAGAATATTGGAAACCTGTAGCCATTGACTTCCATAATATTTTTCTTTCTTTAAATGTTGATTACTATCAGTTTCCAACATTCTTCAAAATATCTTTTTTTTATGTTTAACAGAGAAAAGAAACTCATAAAAGTTTGGAACCACTTGATTTTTTTATGACAATTCATGTGTATGAATTATTGACGCATGATGAGACAGATATTGCATCTGTCACAGTTTAAAGGTGCCCTATAATGAAAATCTGGGTATACCAAGGCATAGAATAATAAAAGATCATTATATGAAAATGGACATACCGTGAGCCTCAGTCACCACTGTTTTCTCGCGAGTGTAAAATTCCGCGAGTGTAAACCTGGTGGACAACAGGCTAATCAGAAAACAAAAAAAACTGTGACCAGACTCACGGGCCATGCCCTCCGCATTTGCATGTATGCCTAATTTGGGTTGTTTATCCGGACCTGACAAGCAGCCATGTCATCAAGCTTTGAGATCATAAAAAAGCTCTAAGATCATTAATATGCACGCATCAGGCTGCGTTTGATAAGCAACAACATTTTCTAGTGAGACAACAATGATACATTTCCTCCCTTAGTTATTTTTAAGCATATATTTTACTATGTGAGACTTTTATTTTGAAAAATGTTTCAAATTGGCCTCAGGATGCTCAGGAGAGCAAGATTTACAGATTATACATGTATTCATCTCCACTCTGAAGAGGCATAAATTATGTTTAGTTACATCTTTTGTTAATTTATCATGTTTATTCTAAAATTTGATGCGCATGTTTCAACAAACACATGTAGACTGCTGAATCATGTCAAATCACTCTGCTCAAGTGTTATTTGTTCATGCAGAGGTTGATATTAATTTATGGTCTTTTCTTTGACTGTAGCTTTAAAATACAATGTGATACCTCTCTATCACTCTCTTTTGTCAAGTTTAATCATAATTTAGCCTTTATCCACAACCGATCTGGGGTGCGTTTCCCAAACAACGATGTAAGTCGCGGCTGAACTATCATAGTGCGATGAATCGTTTGGCAAAAGAACGATGTAGCGATGAGTGTTTCCCAAAACCCATAGTTTCTCTGTCGCAGATCCATCGCTTGAACCACGTTAGTTATAACGTAAAACGCCCATAATGCTGCTCTAAACGGGGTGGAGTAACTTCTTTAGCGAACAACCCCATCATTTCTTTATGCAAATTATATTGTTTTACACAAACACGCATTTAAAATAAAATCCAATATTAGTTTTGGTAAAAACATGCACTCATTTTCTATATTCATTGAAATATATGTAAATGGCACATATAGGGCCAATGTTTGCTTTACTAATATTATTGAGAAGTTGTACATTACATATTCTATTCTAAAACATAAAATCACTTACAAAAGCTAACACTATTCTAATATCATATATAAATAAATAAATAATAAGGCGATTTATTATAAATATATTTACTTTAATAATAATATTATTGATGATGATTATTATTATTATTATTTAGGATATTGTTTATTTATTTTTAAAAAATTACAATTTGACACATGCAAACCACAGCAGAAAGTTCTAACCAACAGGCCCATGTCATATACAACAGAGAAACTTAATAAATAACCCACTATAAAATAAAATAATTAATGTATGCTATGTTTTTTTATTTTCGCAAGCTTTGGAGACGCAACATAATTTCCGTTTTTAAATATACCTATAGCTTTCGCCATGAGGCTGTGTTCAAAATTACAGCAATGTTTTCAAAGTGCACTGCGAAGGGAGCACAATTGTAAACATGAAGATCGCTAAAACTGAACTGTAAAAATACTTTGAAAGCAAATTACACCTAAGAGAGATTAACTTAATGCTTTTTTATTTTTAATAATTCTAACTTTGAGTGTTAGAATGTTCTAGATTAATAGGACATAGGGGACAAGGTTTCCGCTACATTCATTCATCCGTGGCGGGCCGCCACGCCAAAATTCATCCCGCCACTGCTACATTACAGCTTCTTATTTAAAACATTTAGTCGTGTTTTTTATAGCGGATTATAATCGCACCAAAACATATTAGAGGTAAACCGCGCAAACTTTTCTGTAACCGTAGTAGTGCTGTGCGCTATTTGTTCAAGGTGACAAGCTGACTGACTCTCTGACAGACTGACTGACAGGTGCGTGAGTCTAGCAAACACCGCGTAGCTTTCAGTTAAGATGAACACAGTTTCCATAAGTATACTTTATTGATAAAGGTCAATGGCTTTGCATACAATGACTTTATCTTGCTGGAGTTTAATGCTGTTTCACTTTACTTCAGGACACGTTAATGTCGGAAAACGCACAAAAACGCACTAAATCGCGCTTCAGCAGCGCTTACTGGAAAGCGCACAAGAAGATCTGCACTTGAACGTGTAAATTTGAGTGCGTGCAAGAAGTTCTGTGCTCAAACAGAGGAAATCAGCGCGCAAGCAAAGAAATTCGCATGCTCGTATTATATGAATGCTATCTCGACTTGTAATACTGCGTGTAATATTTGTCTTTAAAAAATAGTTGGCAGATCTGTGTAAAAAAAAGTCCTGCCGCCACTGCTGGAAAAAATCCTAGAGGAAACACTGAGGGGGATAAGTGGGAATAGCACACAGCCAGAAACTATGCTTCTAACTACAGCTCCAGAGGTGTCGTTTCAAGTGCTCAAGTTTGCGACGCAGTTTGCGAATGTTCGTTGGAACGATGGATTCGGGAATCAGCAAATCAATGAACTATGTTTGTAACGACAGAACTTGTGACCTTAGTTGGCTAACGATGGTTTTGGGAAACGCACCCCTGGTGAGCAGAATAGGCATGTCCCGGTATAAGATTCTGACGGTATGATAACCTTGGATAAAAATATCATGGTTTCACGGTACCACGGTGTTGTGATGACTGCTCTAAATTATATTCTTTTTAAATGTCTGGATAAAAAAACTAAAACTTTTTCCCCTTTGAACACAATATATTTTATCTTCAGAAAAATTTTGAATATCTTGAAAAAGTAAACATGTCAGGCTAAATAACTCAAATGAATCATTTGACTTCTGCTGTCTTCATTTGTTTAAAAATCACAGATTTCTTTACCATTTAAACTGCATATTTTCTGCTCGAGATACTGTTGTCCTAAAAAACTAAAAAAAAAAAAAAATGTAATTAAAAAAATCTTACACATACCTTAGGAACGGTATTACAGAAAATGTTGGCGGTTTTAAAACCTTGAGTTTTCCAAACCACGGTATACCTTGAAAACGGTTATCATCCCATGCAGAACAGATTAACGTTAGATTAACGACTGGGTTTATCATTATCCGTTTCTGGAAATATTTTTTTATCCATAAACTATGGATCCTACTATGTACAGTAGATATCAGAGAACAATTTAACTTATTAAACCAATGCAGTACAGTATATGGCACCTTTAAGAACAGATTTCAGAATACAATAACTAAACGCAACTCAGAATTCATTGTAAAAGCCAGTTGTTTTCTTGTTTTCTTTTCTAATTTTTCTTGGTCTAGTAAAACTAATGGTCTTTAGCTAATTCTAAAACTGTAGTCTCTCAATTATTCAGTTGTTATTACATACACACATAAACAATTCTTCAGCTGACTAGTCTGTGAAAGCAGTGTTTGTACTAACCAGCATTGGTTTGCTCAGTGCGATTTGTCATGCGCTGTTTTGACATTTCCCTCACACATTACTTAACTTGATGTTGTACCTCTTTTTAACTATTTCAGAAAGGAGGAAACAGGGGTTTTGGCCTTACATGAAGCATGATGATAAAGAATAGGACGCCCCCCTCTCTATCTCTTCAGGAGTAACACCACAGCAGAACCATCCCACTCGACACGGCAGGATGTGCAGGTAACAACAGCAAATAAGTGTTTCAATAGCAATTATTCTGTGGAAGTGAGGTATGCGTGCGTGTGTGCGTCTGGGCCAGTTTTGGGGCTTTAGAGTGTGGGTGTGCTCCGAGAAGAGCAGCCACTCAAAGCTTTTCATTAGTTTTGCCTTGTTTCTCCTCTTTCCCTCTTGAGTGTGTAATGTGTGTTGGGACACAATGGGAAGATCTGCCGAATTGTGGTGAGAGGCTGTAGACTGTGTTTGCTGGCGCTGTAAAGAGCCTCTTCACCAGGCTTTGGCCACAAAGGCCTTTGGGATGCGCCCATGGCTTACTTTGTTCACTGGAAGCATTTCACACGCACCCGGGGCAACAGACAGGCAGGGCTGAGGCCTCAACACTCGGCACAGATATTGAAAAGTTTTTGTGCCTTTTTTTTGTCCACCTATCCCCCCTCCCCACCACACCTCCTTTTTACCACAAATCCTTTCTCATCCTTGTCGTTCAAATACCACTGTTGGGCAAACAGAACACTCTTTTTTTTCACTCTCTCTTGATCTCACTCGCCGTAATATCCGACTGTAATTGTCATGAGTTATGTGTTGGTAAAACATTTGTCACTTCCTTTTAGTTCTTTTGCCAGTAAACGTAGTTTCTATCGAAATGTCTTTGAGAAACATTGCCGTCTCTTCTTTATTTGATATGTTTTGTTTAGATTGCTTTTGCTTTAATATTTGGTTGAAATAATTTCACCACTTCTGAAATCATGTTCATTGTTTATGACAAAACTTGGGGTTTACACTAAGTAAGTAAGTAAAGGTTTGTTTATGTAGCACCTTTCACAGACACTAAGTCACACAGTGCTTTACAATAAAAGAAAACTGAAAAACAGGTAAAAGAAAACATATCAATATAAGAAAACGTATTAAAACAAGGAAAAAATCCAAGAACAGAAACACCAATGTAAAACCAGCTCACCATACTGTTAATTAAAAGCTTGACCAAAAAGATGTGTCTTTAAATGCTTTTTAAAAAGTTCAACTGATCCCAGAGTTTTCAGTGCTAGAGGGAGAGAGTTCCAGAGCCCTGGGGCCACAACACAGAAGGCACGGTCACCTTTAGTCTTAAGATGTGTTCTGGGAATGGCTAAAAGGCCTTTGCCAGAAGACCTCAGAGACCGACCACAGGAGTGACTATGTAAAAGATCTTGAATATACTGTATAGGGGGGCCTGACCATGCAGAGCTCTATATGTAATTACCAGAATCTTAAAATTTACTCTAAAACTAATAGGAAGCCAATGAAGAGCCTTAAGCATAGGAGTAATGTGCAAACTCCTACTAGACATTCTGTGACTATAAGTAAATCAATGCAAACTATAAGTAAATTTGCTGCATTTCAACTAAATCTCATCTGGTTTATTATGGAGTCTATTGATATTTCTGGATTCCATTTCTTTCCCAGTTTTATTTTTATTTTTCATTTAATTGTTAATTAAAATTAAAGAAGGTGTCATGGTGGCGCAGTGGGTAGCACGATCGCCTCACAGCAAGAAGGTCGCTGGTTAGAGCCTCGATTGTTGGCATTTCTGTGCCATTGGTTGGCATTTCTGTGTGGAGTTTGCATGTTCTCCCCGTGTTCGCGTGGGTTTCCTCCGGGTGCTCTGGTTTCCCCCACAGTCCAAAGACATGCAGTTGGGTAATCTAAATTGTCCGTTGTGTATGTGTGTGAACGAGAGTGTATGGGTGTTTCCTAGTGATGGGTTGCAGCTGGAAAGGCATCCGTTGCGTAAAACATATGCTGGATAAGTTGGTGGTTCATTCCGCTGTGGTGACCCCAGATTAATAAAGGGACTAAGCCGAAAAGAAAATGAATGAAATAATAAAATTAAAGAAATCAAATAGTTTGCCCAATGAATTTTTACATTTAACACGATTACATTCTATATATTAGAATTAGAATTTGTTATTATTATAACATATAATATATTTTGCAACACAACTTTTAGAAGTTGTTCTAGAGGTGTAATGATACATTGTAATATCAAGATGAAAGTAATATGCAAGAAAATGTAAATTATATAACACACACACACACACACACACACACACACACACACACACACACACACTGTACTGTCATTTTGTTAGCCATACTCACCTTCATACTGTTTCAAACCTAAATGATTTCAGTATATTTTCCCATTTATGATATAAATGGAAATGGAAATATTATTTTTAATGAACAAGGATTTAAAATTTGCATTGATCACCTGAAGCTCATATACAAATAACTTTCCTCTGAGTAAAAGAACAAAGATTATGTAAATCACAATCAAATTTTATATTTAGTTTTATGAATATTCAAATGTTTTAGATTTAGTTTAATCTTATTATGTAAGTGTTTTAATAGCAAAAGGTGAAATATCTTAGGTAATCTGTGTTTGTGTGGCTTTTCTGTAAATATCAGGTGAATGCCTGCAATCACAACGTGGTTGTAATGAGTTAGAAAAATTGAAGTTTCTTTGTAAATATCATATTACATTGGATATAATGTTTAATAATACAAGAGTTTTACCAGTACATTTGGCTATTTATATGTAGTCTGGGACAACAGTGTCTAAGATAAAGCTGTGTGTTCAGATTTAGAATCTTAGTTTATTATAGTGTCACTTTCACACTGTGCATTGTGAACCAGGACAAAGTTTAAGTCTATTCAAGTCTATCGCTTCAAGTTCTTACTAAATATAGCATATACATTCATTTTACCTTTAACTTTATATCCATTTTGATAGAATTTTATTGTAAGTTCATACTAATTATTTTTATGGACTAGTGTATTAGGGCTGGATGTTATTGGAAAAATCTGACATGGCAATAAATTATTATTTGGTGATGAAAATAAAATCTCACCAGATGACTTGAATAGCTCTATTTGGAAATAATTCATTCCTTTTATTGGATTTTATAGGAGAGTGAATGATGCATACGATATAATAAGCAAATTAAATAAATAGAGCAAATACACAGATAGAATAAACAGTGTTTTATGGATTTTGGGAGATTTAAACTTTATTCAGGTACAGAAATTGAATAACACTGTATAGTCTTTATTTATTAAATGTCTTGTGTCTGAATGCTTTGAAACTCTTGAAATGCTCACACAGTCACAGGCCCTAAACTTTCACTCTATTGTGCTTCAGGAACTCCTCAAATCACATGTGTCCTGAACTGTTCCTGATCAACTATAATCCCGACTCAACATTGCACATCCCACGAGTGTGATGGGACAATTGTGGATGCGCACATTGTGATATCAATGCTGAAACGATATATTGTGTATTCATTCATTCATTCATTTTCTTTTCGGCTTAGTCCCTTTATTAGTCTGGGGTCACCAAAGCGGAATGAATCGCCAACTTATCCAGCATATGTTTTTACACAGCGGATGCCCTTTCAGCTGCAACCCATCACTGGGAAACATTCATACACACTTATTCACACTCATACACTACGGTCAATTTAGCCTACCCAATTCACCTATACCGCATGCCTTTGGACTTGTGGGGGAAACCGGAGCACCTGGAGGAAACCCACGCGAACACGGGGAGAACATGCAAACTCCACACAGAAACGCCAACTGTCCCAGCCGAACCAGCGACCTTCTTGCTGTGAGGCGAACGTGCTACCCACTGCGCCACCGTGCAGCCTGTGTATTATTACATTCTTTCTAAATAGTAATAGAGCTATAAAAAAAATCAGCATTTGTCAAGTTAAACCAAACATTTCTTTTAACAGGTTATTGTGAAGATGCTTGAATGTGCGTGATTATAGAAAACTGTAAATATCTGGAGGTGAACTTCATGTGTTCATGTCTGCATATCCAATGACGGCAGATGTCATGTATGTGTGTAGTAAATGAAACCACATTATTCATTCACACACATCAAAATGTAAATTTAAACAGTACTCTATTGACTGCTAGTTGACATGAAGATGAAAGGTTACTTAGTCAGTAGAATGTCTAAAGGGAACAATCAAAATAGTCCCTTAATGATTCCTTTCCATCAAAATTTTAATGACACAAATTATGTCTTTCTCCATAATTCTCTTACATTTGCTTTTCCGTGTATGTGGTGTTGGAAATATCTATGCACGCATTACAGAGAGAAATAACAGTCTTTTATTCTAGTGAACGAAATAATGCAGTTTTTCCGACATGCCTAGAAACCTCCATCTCCACAGCAGCTTAAGTGTCACATGAAAAAATTATGTGTCAGGGTTGGGGCCTGATAAAATATTGATGGTGGTCAGTGGCCCAGAGCTACTGTATAGTGTAAATTTCTGCTCCGGATGAAGGGAGGTGGTGATTGTGAGAGTCGGCGCACATTTATGAGAGCATTTACTTTATTTGTGTAACATCAATCAGATGCTCAGCAGTGCAGCCAATCACAGTGCTTGTGTGTCTCACAGCATTATTCTACAGCTGTTTATTTTAGGTGGAAAAGAAAAATTCATTATGAAAATGTATTATTATGTAATTTAACATATGTTAGAACACCAACGATAAGGCTTTGTAGGTTTAAATCCAATATTTTGTTGATAAACAATCAAATTAAAGCATTTGGATGAACCATTACTGTATTTGTGCTTCAAGACACTTAATCATATGTTAGGCCATAATCATTCAAGACTGTTTTAATTAAAATAATTTCCACAATGTACTAAGTAAATGAGTGCCTGAATAAAGACTAATACAGATCAGCCAAGCTTGGTGTAAAGATCATTTCAGTCAGAATTAGCGAGTATGTTTGACTATAGAACGGAGTTGCATCTCTGTCTATTTTCATGGCTTATAAAGACGAAATTAATAAAACATGGCTTCATCTTTGGAGCACTTTGCTAAGATGTTGTATCACTGAAAACACCAGCACTCTGTCAGATCAGATTGAGAACAGTGCAGTGACACACCTCTGCCGAGGAGATGATAAAATGTACAAACCGTATAAGGAAAGCAAGCGCATCTGTGCCCATCTCTCTCTATAGAGCAGGGGTGCCCAAACCTTTTCTTATAAAGGGCCAAATACCAAACTTGATTGAGGGATGTGGGTTGAATATAAACAAAACCGAATATATTACACCATATTACATTAAATTTGCCATGGGTAATTTCCTAATTTATTCGTAAATATTTTAAAATAGCTAGAAAATGATGCTTTTAATCATATTAACTAATGCAGGATATCTTTTTACATTTTATAATGAACTTATTACAGTAAAAACATAAACAATCCCATTTATAACACAATGGAGCTCAATGCTAAAAACACAAGTCACCCTGTTCCTACCTTTGCCTTGATTTGCTTGCAGATGTCTTGTGCATTGCTTTTTGTCAAGTGACAGCTTTTACATTTTGAAAGTCTGATTCATTTACATTTCATTGAAACATTTCATTTCAGTTGGCTTTTTTGTAGCTCAGCAATAAAACAAAGAAACAAAGGGTTACATTAAAATAGGCATGGGCCAGTATAAGATTCTGACGGTATGAAAACCTTGGATAAAAATATTACGGTTTCAAGGTATTGTGATTACTGCTCTAAAATATGGTCTTTTTAAACGTCTGGGTAAAAAACGAAAAAAAAACAAATTCCCTTTGAACACAATATATTTTATTTTTAATAAACATTTAAAATATTTTGAAACTAAACAAGTCAGGTTAAATAATTCAAATGAATCATCATTGACTTCTGCTGTCTTCATTAGTTTCAAAAACAAAGATTTCTTTACAATTTAAATTGGCATGTTTGGATATTTTTTCTGATAGAGATACTGTTGTCCTAAAAAATATATATTAATAATAAAAAATATGTATATATAAAAAAAATCAAATATAGAACATATAAATATATAAAAAATATTATCTTACACAAACCTAAGGAATGGTATAGCTTAAAATGTTGCCGGTTTTAAAGCCTAGACTATTCCAAACTGTGGTATACCTTGAAAATGGTTATCCTCCCATGCCTACATTAAAATTGAAATAGCAATCTCCGTCAAAGGCATTTGCTCCAACCACCTTTCCAACATTCTACCTCTCTTTTAAAATGGGATGGTGGGCCAAATCAAAGATTACCATGGGCCAACTTTGGCCCGCGGGCCCTACTTCGGGCATCTCTGCTATACAGAATCATGACTTCCGTTATATTGTCTTGCCACACACACACAAAACACACGCTTCCTCTTCATTATGCTTTCTTCTGTTAGAGTTAATTTTCCCAGTAACACAAATGTTGACATTCTGCTCTGCGTGATTTATGATAATAGGATATATGGCAGTAGACTACACACTGCAAGGCTAAATGTCCTTTTGTTTTCTGCTCAGACACTTCACCTGCTGAAATATTACAAGTATTCGGAATAATGTCCTATTGGGATGCCTTTCAGATGTTAATCCATCATAAGAACACGGTAAAGTGTCTTTTGAGGTCTTTAGATCTGCCTTGTCAATTATTGCTTGCGTCTGTGAGACCAAAGGGGAGTTAATTATTATTTGCCAATGCAGTCTGAGGATCCAATCCTTTTATGACTGGTTTCTTGAGCTGGAGACAAGGGAGTGCTCCCAATCAGCAATGCCCATCTAGCCATTAGGAGAGATTCCCATTCCTGCTGTCTTCTTTAAATTGCAGTTCACATGCTACCTCACACTGTGGTTGAGATGAAGACAGATAGTTATGGTTAATGCAGAGGTGTATGCAGGATCCTAGTCTTTGATTATTTTCACAGCAAACAGAGACATACTGTAAGATGCTAGTATTTTAACTTCACATCAGACTATGGTGAGGTAGCTCTTTTCCAGCTTTGTGTATAATTGGAATGATGCTTGAAGGTTACTGGGAATAATCAATGGATAAGGGGGGAAAAATAAATGTAACAAAACAATAGAATTTGTATATGATACATAAATATATTACAGGCGTCACGGTGGGTAGCACGATCACCTCCAGCAAGAAGGTCACTAGTTCGAGCCCCGGCTGGGTCAGTTGGAATTTCTGTGTGGAGTTTGCATGTTCTCCCCATGTTCACATGGGATTCCTTCAGGTGCTACAGTTTCCCCCACAGTCCAAAGACATGTGATATGGGTGAATTGAATAAGCTAAATTGGCCTTAGTGTATGAGTGTGAATGCAAGAGTATAGGTGTTTCCCAGTGCTGGGTTGCGGCTGAAAGGGCATCCGCTGCGTAAAAAAAATGCTGGATAAGTTGGCAGTTCATTCTGCTGTGGCGACCCCTGATTATTAAAGGGACTAAGCCGAAAAGAAAATGATTGAATGAATAAATATATTACAATGAAAATAGTATTTACAAATTAAAGTTAAGGTTACTAGTGACCTTCTTACTGGAGGCGATCGTGCTACCCACCGTGACGCCTGTAATATATTTATGTATCATATACAAATTCTATTGTTTTGTTACATTTATTTTTCCCCCCTTATCCATTGATTTTTCCCAGTAACCTTCAAGCATCATTCCAATTATACACAAAGCTGGAAAAGAGCTACCTCACCATAGTCTGTTGTGTAATACTAGCATCTTACAGTATGTCTCTGACTGGGGTGTTTGCTATACGTGCATTTAAAATCCTTATTGCCTCAGCCTACATTTTTGTGAAACGTAAAATACATTGCTCTGGGTATGTTTTGTTACACATTTCAGATGACACATCCACTAGATGGTGCTGTCTACAAATCTGAATATGTTACTGAGGGTACATTTTGTGGTACATTACAGATACACTTCCTTCGTGCACATATCCATGTGAAAGCAAAGCTTGTTGTACAGACCACGTAGGCCAGCGAACCAATGACCTAAACTCTTTCCTAAACTCAACCGACAAAAGCAAATTTAAAGATAAATACTGCAACTATGTAGTTGTAGCTTCATTGTACTTTGCTTTTATCTTTTTTGTGGAACCGTGCTTCACCAGACTCGAACCCGAGCACTCTATATCACAAGTGAAACAGTACGAAGTGAGCAACTAAACAAACTGACCATGCCAAAAAAAATTGTCCATATGTAGACAAATGTGTTTGTAATAAATTATAGACATTAAGTTGTTTTGTGCCAAGCAATCCTTTTGTATTGATAATATGGCCCTGTATATCAGTGTGAAAAGGAATAAAATTGTTGGCCTCATACTGCCCCATATCATTCATTTAACCTAGAAACTGCAGTTAAACGTATGTTGAAGTATGTTTTTGCGGGTTTACAAAAATGTAGGCTAAAGTACATATCTCCAGTGAACCTATGTTGACATTTGCATTATACATGCAACAAAGAAACTCAAGGTATATGTGCGTATATACATAAACCCACTTTTTTGTTGGTATGTCAAATTTATATGAAGAAGGTCTTTATCTGATCTGACAATGTCAAAATCCATGTATTTTCTTGTACATTTTTGTGTCAGCAATAAAATTGGAATTTAGGTACAGTAAGTAACATTCATTCATTCATTTTCTTTTTGACTTAGTCCCTTTATTAATCAGGGGTCGCCACAGCAGAATGAACCGCCAACTTATTCAGCATATGTTTTACCCAGCGGATGCCCTTCCAGCTGCAACCCAGCACTGGGAAACACCCATACACTCTCACATGCACACACACATATGGCCAATTTAGCTTATTCAGTTAACCTATACTGCATGTCTTTGGACTGTGGGGGAAACCGGAGCACCCTGAGGAAACCCACGTGAACATGGGGAGAACATGCAAACTCCACATAAATGCACATAAACTGACCCAGCCAGGGCTCGAACCAGCGGCCTTCTTGCTGTGAGGTGACAGTGCTACACACTGAGCTACCATGTCGCCACTTAAGTAACATACTGTATAGTTAACATTATTAGTAGAGTATTTGTGGACTGTTAGGTTGTTTATATTCAGCAGAATATTTGTTGGGAGCCCATCAAAATAATAAGTTTAGATATTAAGCTGACAGGCTTTTTGCAGTGGGATCCACTTTCAATGTAGAAGAAATAAATGTAGCTTGAAAGTCAGTTTCTAAATAGGCACATTATTTTTGGCGACGAAAAGCCATCTGACATTTCCACCATTAGTGACCATTTAACAGACATTGACCTTTTTTTGAAAACATGCCAAAATGGCTTGTGAAATGAAATGTAATTATACTAATTATACTTGTGTGTAATGTCCTAGGGGCTCTGTGTGGAACTGCAGGAGGTTTGTGATAGAAATCCCAAACCCATTCAGTAACAGTTTCTCAGCATTTGTAATCACGTGACTTCTGCTTAGGAAGAACCTGTCAAATTTTGACTGCTCAGTTAATCTGATCTTGATTTGGCCACATTTCAAGATTTCAAATGACTTGTGTCTTTTCTCAAATTAGAAACACTTCCAGAGGGATGAATGTCATAACAGAGCTTCTAATAGTATGGTTAGAATAAAATGCATTTCATTATTTAGGGATTCCTGAAATTCCTTAAATCTCATTCATTTCAAACTTTAACAAGGGCAAAAGCAAAGCTTTTAATCTGTATGGAAACCATTAAGACAAAATATCTTGACTGCCAAAAAAGCTGTGGATTAATGGAAAATGTAATGAAATTAAGTGGAGTGATTTATTGCCATGCAGTACAGAGATTTACCATAGGAGGGGTGTTAATCCTCATGCTAACTTTTAAAAGCTTGCTCCTGTTTGTGCTTGTACTGCATATCAAAGCTGCATCAAATGACTCAGCACTGGACTCCTTTTATTCACCAATAATCATTTTAGTCATTTAAAGGCATTTTAATTCTTAATTTGCTTTCATTCTAAATGCTAAAGCTTATAGCGGAAATATTGTGTCCTCTTAATTAGACATTTTTATTATGATTTTTTTTAAAACTCCACTCTGTCCACATTCTTGTAATGAAAACCTTTTACTTTTTGTCACTCAACATTTCCACTGTTCCTGTTCATTTTCAACGCTTTTGACAATTGCGATAGTTTTTAAGCCATTCCAACTGGTTTAATGCATATATCAGAAAGTTCAACATTCAATGTATATTTCTTCTTGATAGCTAATATAGTTTTATAATGTTGTTGTCTTTAGCTAAACTACATTGGGAAGTTATTGATAGTGTGAATGAAAGTTTTACTGAAGCAACTGTAAAGATTTGCCTCATTCTTAATAGCTACAATACAATACAAAGTGTTTGTCCTTACTTTATTGGTAATATATTCTGACCAAGTATGTATAATAAATATTCATAAAATGCTTTTCACATTGGATCTAAGTGAATTAATATTTGCACCTGTATATCTCAGTGTTAAAACATCACTAGCGGCTATAGAGGGTGTAGTTTCCCCTCTTTCCTCTAAAGTTGAATTGTGACTCAGGTTCAAGAATCTAAATAATTGCTGAATACAGATCTTAAGAATGAAGGAGACATTCATTCACAGAAAAGCTTTAATCTGACAGCCATTCTGAGGATTTTGTGAGCATATCAGCGAGAAGAAAAATCCTGTTACTGCAGCTTTAGGGTGTAATGAAGACACCGATTATTCTAAACATATTAATAATGATGTTAAGAAGCCCATCGCTCTGCTGGCAGCAGATTTAGCAAGCATGGGGATGATATCAGGCTGGCGGGACAATGAATGAATGAGCATGGCCTCATTGTCCCCAGTGGTCATGTCACATTGCACTCATAGCTGGATTACTGGCTGACTTAAACAGCTTAGAGTTTCCTTTCTACATGCACAGCGGTGCTAGTGCTGTGCGTCTTTTTAGCTGGTGAGAAGTGAAAGCCTCCACACGGCGCTAGTCGACGTGGTCTCAAGGTTTTCTGTCCATGTTGCTGGCCTTTGACAGAAAACAATCAGTCTCTGCCATTTCAATGCATGTGTTGCCATGGAAATGTCTCTGAAGCTCATTCTCTGATGTGCTTAGCTGATTTATGTTCAACTCGGTGTCACAGTCAGCTGCTAACATATTGGTGCTCATATCATATGCAGAAGCTCTTTTGGGAATTTAAGAAGGGTGTGATCATACTTGACACTGATGATTATTGGAAAAGGACACATTTTTATTTCAGATGCATGTCTGATATGGCCATAAAAATATAGTAGTATAGTAATAAGAACAGTAATAATAACACTGTCCTGCATCATATTTGCTGAATACATCCAATACTTATTTCTTAGTCATTTTGGGGTTTTCTACAACAATTCATGAGGTGAAGAGATCTTGTTTTATACACAAGGACACAATTCCACTCTTCTTCTGAGGCAGGTTGGAATTGTGTATTAAAATGAGATAAAGTTAGGCCATTCGTAATAATGATTATAATAATAATGATAACAACAACAATAATAATTCATGCATTCATTCATTTTCTTTTTGACTTAGTACCTTTATTAATCAGGGGTCACCACAGCACAATGACCCGCCAACTTATCCAGCATATGTTTTACACAGCGGATGCCCTTCCAGCCTCAACCCAACACTGGGAAACACCCATACACACTTTTTCCACACACATACACTACGGCCAATTTAGCTTATTCAATTCACCTATAGCGCATGTCTTTGGACTGTGGGGAAACAGCGAACACGGGGAGAACATACAAACTCAACACAGAAATGCCAACTGACCCAGCCGGGGCGCAAACCAGCGACCTTCTTGCTGTGAGGCAATTGTGCTACCCATTGTGCCATCATCATTATTATTATTATTATTATTATTATTAATATTATTAGTAGTACTACTACTAGTAGTAGTAGTAGTAGTAGTAGTAGTAGTATACACATTTATTCCACTTTTACAATTGAGGTCTTGAGACAAAGAGCCATAAAAGTCTTCAAAATTTTCAAATATTGAGTAATACATTTTTTTTTTAATTTGGATTGTGAACATTATATTATACATTTTTAATTTTACTTAAAGATAGACAACAAAAGATTCTCAATTCTAAAGAGATAAAATTTTTAGTATTAAAAAAAAGTTATTGTGATTTATATTTCTCAAATGCAGACGAGCGGTATATGACCAGCTAGTGTGGAATAACCGAATAACTCCAATTCATCATATCACTTTAAACCACTAAAGATCTGATTACTTTATCTTAGTTTTAAAACGGTAACACAAACTTCAGGATAGTATTAACAGGGTTTCCGCAGGGTCTTAAAAAGTCAAAAATTATAAAATTGAAATTTAAGGCCTTAAAAAGTCGCTGTTCTACAGTAGGTCTTAAATATGTGTGCACAGGTATAATATTTCCGATGTCCATGTACCGCTACATCTAATGCTCATTTAAATTCTTTTTTTGTTGTTGTTGTTTGGTTTTCGTGGTGTTGTAGTCCTTTACTTCACTAGTCCTAATGTAATTTGCAGTATTAAAACTACAAATGAGACCAGCATGCAATAGCCAATCAGCTTTCTGTTATTGGGCCCAGTGTGCCAACAATCACCAATAATTCTTGCATAGAATTTTGCAACAGTCGTGGAAAAGGAGGAAAGTTTTTGTAAAAGTTTGGAAAGACCTGAGGGATAAGTTTGTTAAAACAAAAAAAAGATGCCATGGCAAAAGTAGAGACCCAGGTAGTTAATAGCTACTCACTAAAATTAAGTGACAAATTATGTCTTTAATAACTGAAAAAAATATATTTGAACCTTATCAGTTTACAATATACTGATGCCCAAATTCTGGGCTTTATTGGTGATAATGGTCAAGAATGTTGGACCATTATTGCCTTTGTAGCCTTTATAGGACAGAACTAGCCAGACAATAATATGTGAATTGTTGAGTGGGCAAAATAAAAAAAACGTCAGTATTTTTAGTAAGTTTTGTTTTTGTTGCTTTTATTCTTACCATAATAAAAAATATATTTGTAGAGCAACCCATTTTTCTTGTCATTGTTATTTAACTATTATAGGTAGAACTGTTTGAGATATGAACAAAAGCAAGTGACGCGTCAAAGTTTGATTTAAAAAAATCTTGAATGGTTATAAAAATCTTTATAATCATTCAAGATTTTCAAAAATCTTGAACAATATTAATGATATGACGTAGTTCCGGAAACGTACTACATCTCTTGTTTATTCGTCTGACTTTACATTGGGTTTCTTTTGACCGGCCCCTGTCATTTTAAAGAATATTACAACGCATCAAGTATAAAAGCCTCGTCCATTCGAGGTGCGCGCACAGTCAGCGGAGGTGTGCGATGCGCCACCAGCGAAAGTATAAATCAGCCTTAAGATTTTTTTTTTGTAGTTCAGTGGTCCATCTAACCAGTCTTTAGTACAGTTCAATTTAAATAAATTTATTTTACCACTAATTTTGTGATTTTGCATTTTCTCTTGCGTGTTTTTGATATTGTGATATAGGTCTTAAATTTATTAATAATACTAAATGGTCTTAAAAATGTCTTAAAAAGTCTTAAATTTGACATTATGATATCTGCAGAAACCCTGATTAAGCATTTCTTTCAAGTTTATTATTATTATTATTATTATTATTTAAAAACAGAAAATACAGTATGAACAATATACAATACATTGATCTTACAGTACAGGCAATAACAATCAATTATTAACAACAAACAAACAATAAATAAATAAGCAAATAAATCAATAAATAAAATGCAAACATACATCATAGCTAAATATTGTAGTTTATTTAGAAATATACACAGGTGTGCTGGTGTATATACTTCAAACTGTTCTCGCAATCCGCCATCTCACGATATAAATAAATATATAAACAAATGAACTCTTCTTACCATAGTTTACACAGGACTGACGGGAAATATGCATTGATACGGCTTTATTATATATGGGTATGTGATTTATTTTGACAGGTTAACTGTTTTTGAGCTGTTTAGCACTCCTCATCATGTTCAGAGAGAGAGAGAGAGATTACATCATATATATGGTTCTTCCACTTACCTCTTTTGGTGGATTTTCCCCTGGTTTTTTTCACCTTTGCCTTTTAATGTCCGAAGCGGACACGACAACGAGCTGTATCTCTATTCTTCTTAGTGGATATAAACATTTTTTCTGCGTGAAGCTATTTTAACATTTAAAATGCAGACTCTTGGTCGATTGAAAATATCCCCAAACTGTATCTGTATGCAAAGTTCACACATACAATTAATGTCACATAATTATCTAATTTTATTGTTTTTAGACTTGGTTGTTTGTTGCACGCACTCAGTTGTTATTGTCATATTTAATGCAAATTTAAGTTGGTGTTTAATGTGTCAAACAACATTTGTAAAAATAAAATGTCAAAATATGGGTGAAGTAATGTTTCATCTTACAGCCTCTCTGGTATATTCATAAAAATATATAAAAAAAAAGACCCATTTGATTACAGCTATTTTATGTGTTAATTGTTTTAATGTCTGTGTATCCCTACAACTGAATGACATCCTGGTTTAATGGAATCTCCACTGGAATATGATTCCATATAATGACTCTTTTGTCAGTGGATTTTGCGTAAGCATTTTAATTGAATAAGGCTAAGGGGTGTTAGTATGTCCTCTAATACTCTGATTTTTGTAATTGTGACACTCACAGTCCGTGTGGCTCTGAGCTCACCATGGAATCCAGGCCTTAATGGCTTAGCATTCCCAGCCACACAAGAGTTTTCCTCAGCCCCCAAGTATGCATCACAAAACACTAAGCACAAAGAACACAAACATGTCATCAATTTCAGACGTTTTAGTAATCTCCTACTGTGTCTGACTTAATCTCAAATTCAGAGTCTGAAATGGAGGTAAGGCGTAAAGGATAATGACTGTGTATGTCTTGGACATGTCGAATGAAGAAGAGAGGAGATCAACTTCAAGTCCAAAGACGTCGACTCCAGTAATTTATGATGTTTATTGACCCATAGTATTGGTTTTTAAAAGAACTCAACCTCAGAGACCGCCGAATGCAAAGTGTTAAATTAATTCATATGTTCTTCTTTGTTGTGGCTCGACAAAAGCGGCTGAGTTTCGAGCTCGTTCTCAGAGCTGATGACAGATGAGTCTTTCTGCAGTGTTTGCCCAGGTGTCAGTCCCTCTAACCCACTCAGCCAAGGGTGCGTCTCACTTTTTAACCTACTGCTCTCATCGTCCTCGTTGGCCTTTATACGCGCAATATCTTTCTCACACAAAAAAGCGCCCAACAGGTCGATTCAGACGAGCCATCAAAACAACCCAGCAGTCTTGCTGGGTTTCGCAAAAGTTTCGGAAGTCGTGACCATTATCAGTGCTCGTTTTTGTTTTGCAATGTTTGCACTGGCTTTCCAAACAGAATCCATCTCGGGGCTGGGAGATTAGAGCTGAATGGATATGAAATATGTATATGTATCTGATCACAAAGCGCTAGGCGAACCCACAGCTGTGGCATTCGGGACCTGGACCCGTTTCCTGTTTATGTGCACTGCGCATGCTTTAACTAGCCCGGCTACGTCTAAAGCCCCATTCATCAACACAGCCCAACTCAACCCTGTGCAAAAACTTTTCACTTTTATAGCCCAAGAATAAAGTGCATAATTACTCAGTTGGTTAACAAAAAAGGTATGACCCGGGGCACTTGGCAAGGAAAAGTTCACTATGCATCACACTGTGTCTTATTATAGAGCATTTATCTTTGATTGGCTTTAAGGTTTCGGGCTTGTTTAAAGGTCCAGCGTATGTTGAAATTAGCCGACTAATAAGCAGGATACTTTGTTGGCAGCAGGCCGAGAATAGGAAGGCCTAGTGAAATTTGGGGCTTGTCAATCGGCACATGTTGTTTAGTCTGGGGTTTGAGGAGGTGTGGTGGAAGCATGTGGTTTGAGTCTGGCTCCTCCTGCAGTCACGCTGCTCTATAATTGTGCTGTAAGCTATGGTTCCTCCTACATCTTATACATCAGCACAGGACATCCTAATCATCTCAATGATGTGAAGTTGAAAGATTTATGGGGGTTTCAATAATTAGTTAGGTTTTAATAGAGACGTAATATTGTAATGATTTTTGTTAATGGTTTTCATTATCAATTTAAACTAACATTCAAAATTGTTTTTGGAAGTCCCTTATTGTAACTGAGGATGCTGGCAACGAAGTTAAAGATCCACATGCAGTACTTTATTCAACTGAGAATGGTCATACAGGCAATGGTCAACACCAGAGCAAAACAGAAGGATACAGGCAATCCAAAGTCAAAATCTAAACAGGCAAATAATCAGGCTAGGCAGCTAGGAATCAAGACACTGAACACAGGGCAAGGATTGATACACGGAAAGACTAGACTGGATAAATGCTTAGAAATGTTACACCAACAAGACTCAACAGTCTGTAATAAGTTCTTGAGCAGCTCCCAGTTGTGTGTATGTAATCAAAGGAGAACTGGAACAGGTGTGTGGTGCATGACAGGATTTGTATTCCATATGGTGACAGGATTGTAGACCTTCCATCTGTGTGGAATAGATCGCTGATGATTGTGACACTTATGATCATGCATACTGCATAAATTAGATAAAAAATTTCAATAGTAAATATTGCCAAAATGTTACAACAATTTAAACATTGAAAAAGCACATAATTAAACTTTTCCCACACATTTCAGTTTAAAATGAAAAATAAAATTAAATAATAATTAAAATATTACTTATTTAAATATATTAAAATAAATAAATAATTCAAATATTATAATTTGAAAATTATAATAATTATAATAATTTGTGAAAGGGTTTATAGAAATTCCATCAAATATAATTTAATTGAAATAAAGATGCTTATAACAATGCTACTGTTGTATAATGTTACTGATCTGAATATAATTGTAATGAATCTTAATCAATTCCTCTATTTTTGCAATTTTAAAGAATTAACAAAAAACATTTGGCATGATTTATGTTTTCTATCTTGACCCAAAAATGTCCCCATAAGATAAAGGAAAATTCTGTCAACAGACACACTAATATGCAAATACTCAACTTTAATGCTGTATCATTTTCATTCACTATATATTACTTGCATCTATTTATATCTGAGGCAAAATAATATATAATTTACAACCATCTAAATAGATTTGCAAGATTTTCCATTTGTCAAAAATGGAAAGACACTAGTTGTTGCTTATAGGATGTTCACTTAGTTGATTCTTTTGCTTTGTCTGTGCGTTCTAAAAATAGCTTAAAACAAACAAAGAAAAATTGGATTTCAAACAGTTTTATGTCACCATATGACTATGCAAAGAAATATGCTTTCTCTTTGTAAGGCTCTGACACTCTGAAAGACATTAGTAGCTCATCAGTAATGGATCTGCGCCTTTTTAACATTTGTTTTTTTAAGCGTCTCCAACATAACAGGGAGCTCATGGCCATCAGCACCTCTGCCCAGGTAAAAGCACTTCCTCTTTCAGCCTCTGCCTCTCGCTATTTGCTCAAGCTGATCCTGAAGGGGGGGAAAAAAAGCAGAGAATAACTTTAAAACACCGTCACACCAATGAAAAGAGCCAGACATGAAAGAGGTACAGAAATGAATTGAATGTTGTGCGGTTGATGTTTTTTTTCTTCTCTTTTCTCCTTCCTCTCTGCCGGCCTTACATTGCGAGGCCCTGTAGCTGTCTCTCTCCCTCCCTCTCTCTCTCTCTCTCTCTCTCTCTCTCTTTTTCTCTCTGTCTCTTTCTCTCTAGCTCACTCTATTTCCCTCGCTGAAAGACTGGCGTGGGTGATTCATCACTGTGCCCTGTCAAAAGCCTTTTCCACAACATGATGAGAACAATGTGCCTGTGATTGGGATTGAGAGGCACAGATTGAGAGATAGAAACAGGCCTCTGCTCTTTTCCTCAACATATAGGCCCTCACCCCTGAGACCATTTTAAAGAGTTTTCGCAGCCTGCCAAAAAGCTCATGCAAACTCTTAAGTAACGCAGGTGACTGTGCCATGCTCTGCTTGGACATGTAGAACCCACAGACTGTAGTCCTGACCATTCATTTGACCTTTACAATGCCAACAAGTCCTGACAGATTTGTCCATATCACTCTTTTCTCCCTTCTCTGTCTTGTTCCTTTACGTCATCCTCTTCTATTTTGTCTTTCTTTCTCGGCCTCTCTCTGATCTCTTTCTTTCCCCATTGCCTCAGTGTGCTCTTTTGTCCGCAAGGCAGTTCATGAGAGAGCTGAACAAATATCATCACAGATCTTATTTAATTCATGGACACATTATGCTGTCATCAATAGCATTATCATAGTCCATTACCATGCCAGACAAGTTTGCGAGCCAATCCCTGTCCTCTTTCTGCCCTCCAACACCAATAAGATCATAATCGCAGGGCATATTCCACAATTCAAAGTACTTGCCGTATAATAGCCGGTGATTACTAATATCTGTCCTACTGAATATGAACTATCACCACCTACATCAGTTATTATGAACTGAACTGCATAATGGTGTAGGCTGCAAACAATGTTATACTGCAGCTCTATAAGCAATACTGAAGACTTGCAACAAGGACACAGTGCAATAGAGTGATATTGCTTTCAAAAGTAAACAAGAATGACAATAACAATATACAAAAAGGGCAGTTAATGCTGTTTACTCCATGAACAACAGCATAACATTTGTGACACAACATACACTGTAAAAAATGCTTCACAATTCCTTCATGTTCCAAAACAAATCAATTAAGTTTACCTAATCATTTTTTTATAAATTTAAGTAGGTTGAACATAATTAAGTTGTCCAAAAAAAACATATTTTTTAGTGTACAGCGGAGGTTTTGTTTCTTGTGTTATTCTTTCAAATCGGTTGGGTAAATTCAGTGACTCATTCATACGGATTTGCTTTGTTACTCAACAAGGGCCCAGTCACACCGAACTTGCTTTTACGTTCCAAAAATTCGAGGCGCACCACACTGCCTTTTTTTAACAAGACAAAAAGAAGCGCTGTGCGTTTTTTCATGTCACTAGGCAATGGCTGAATCAGCTGCGTATTGTGCACGAGTGTTGCTGTTGATATTGTTGTAATTGTAATATTTAATAATATTGTGATATTCAAAATTTGTAAAATCATACAGCTCTGGATAACTTAAAACAGCGACCACTAGTCTCTCCTCCATCTTTAAAAGTCTCCGTAGTCGTCCTAACAACACAAACACTGTAGGCACCTCAACGGAAACCCCACCTTTGCTTTAATTTGATTGGAAATGGAAAAGACGCGACTGACCTAACTGACGTATTGACTGACGTAATGCGCACAGCCCACAACAGCAAAAACATGAGGTGCAGCAGGTGGTTAAAACGCAAGGCGTGCAGGGCGCATAAGTAGCACGCAAAACACTTGTTGCTATTAGTAAACCATTCAAACGTTGCACCTCTCAATGCAAAAATCACGTTCTGTGTAATCCGCCCCTAAATGAGCTTTTATAAATGATTTATTTAAGTAAATGATTCAATGATGCTTCTGATGTATTATTTAGATATGCCTGTAGACATCTATGTGATGCACCTGTGCTTTGTTTAATTTTGGGCTTACACATCAGTGCACATAGATTGTGAATATGCATCTTATATAAAGTGATGTTTTTTGTTGTTACTTTTGTTTTGAGTGTACACAAAAGCATTGTTGTAGATTAATAGTATGTTGATGGAACCACTAAATGCATATGGTCTGTTTTGAGGATTTTGTTGTGTTTTTCTGGACTGTAGCTGTCTGTGGAGGATAAGGGAGCTTAAATTTCACATACAATATCTTAGGACATAAATGTCCTTGACAGAAAGGAAATATCCCAGGGTTGAAAAAATCCAGTGCTTTGCTTCAAAAGTTAATTAGATATAATTTCACACTGAATTTTGTAAGCATTTTTGAGGATGTGTAATTTATCAAACTTTCACAACTGCATTTATTACTTTATTAGAAACACCAATTAAATTTAGCCACTCAAAGGGACACTGAACAGAAAATAAGAAGTTTATTTAAAATGGCAAAATAATAAATGTGTAAATAAATCTCCGTACAAATTTTCATTTTGTTTTGCACTTTACAACACATTGCTGTGTGTCCAGTTGGTTAATGAAAAACACCCTTGCAGCCTTCACACCCATTTGAAAGCTTGGGCCAAATACAGGACATCAATCATGCCAATGGTCAAGTGCAAAGGCTGAATAAGTGAGCATTGAGACAAGCCCAAAGTCACTAAAAAGATACAAAACCAGCAGTGCTTATCCTAGATTCAGTAACTCCTTCAGTTCTTTGCAATGGACCAGTCACAGTGATTAGCAGTGCAGTTTGAAGTGGTTTGTAAGTCATTTGGTGGTATGCTAATAGTTCACTAACAAGCTGAATCTTTTTAAGTAGTTTTTTGTTTAGTAAACACATAATGAACACAGCTTTTCCTCCTTTTACTGCACGTGATTGTTGCTTATTACGGTATGCACTTGCACTTGAGCTTCTACTCAAAAGAGCTTAAAAAAAATAAGGTTATGCTAAAAATAAACTACAAATAGTAGAAACAGTGAGAGATGTATTTGACTTTGAGCTTTATTTTATGCATTTTGAAAACAGTTATGATTGGTATTTTAACTTAACATTATAGTATCACTAAAGTATAACTGTACCCCAAGCTTGTTTAAGTTCACCTAGTTTTGTTCCTCCTACTTTCTCTTTTATGGTCTGTTGAAAGTAATTTGTTCATTCTAATAAATTGCCTTTTGACATTCAGTTACTCTCATAATTTACAAAAAGCATCATGAGTGGTAGGTACAGAAAAAAACACTAGATAGATTGAATGCTCAACAACATTACGTGAAACCTAAAAATGTATCCGTTACAGAAACATCTTCTGATGCACAACCTTGGACACATCGTCAGTGTTGTTTCCTGGACTCACGGGGTGTTTCGGGTCTTGCAACAGACACCCTCCTCCAGGCGACCCAACCGAGGCTGATCAGACCCCGGCCTGTGTCCAAGTGGCATGCTACTGCCCCCACCGTTCCCCCCTCTTCAACCAGAGCCATCTGGATGCTTTCTCCGCTGCCTCCACGTTGTTACTTATGGCTCTTTTTCGGTTGGCACCTGTTATTCCCAGTGTGCCATAGGCCTTGCTCAGGGTGTGGCTGGCAAATCCTCTACTGCCCACTTCCACTGGCATACACCTGGTCCTCCACCCATTCGACCGACACTGCTCCACTAGCTCCTGGTATTTTCCCTTCTTTCTCTCCTGAGCCTCCTCCATCCTCTCCTCCCAGGGCACAGTTAACTCTAGCAGGATTAGTTGCCTTGTGGCCTCAGAGACCAAGATTATGTCAGGTCTTAATGTGGACTGGGTGATGTGTGGTGGAATCTTCAGTTGCCTTTCTAGATCAACTGACATCACCCAGTCTCGGGCCGTGGAGAGCAACCCAGCAGGGCCGCTCTTTGATGTTCTCTCTGGCCTTTGTCCTTCCTTAATGAAGTGAATGGCCTTGGCTGTGGCTTGGTGGTATCGGCTGTCCTTTATCCCCTTGCTGATTGCCTCAGCAATGGATTTAAGGACCTGATCATGTCTCCATCGATACCGACCGTCACCTAGTGCCTTGGAGCAGCTGCTCAAGATGTGCTCTAGTGACCCTGGCTTGGAACACAGCGGGCATGCAGGTGTCTCTACTCTGCCCCATATGTACAGGTTAGATGGGCTGGGAAGAATGTCATAGACCCCTTGGATCAAGAACCTGATTCTCAGGGGGTTCCACGTCCAGATGTCCTTCCAGGTGACATTCCGCTCCATCGCCTGTTCCCACTTCATCCAGGCACCTTGCTGCCGCATGGCCACTGCTCTGCTGGTTCTCTCCTCCTCAACTGAAGCACGCACCTCCTCCTGCACCAGCCTCTGCCTTTCTTTCCCGCTGGCCAAGTCGTACCGGGTTGTTGCTAGGCTCCCAAATCCGGCTCTGCCTTGTGCTACTGCCCCAAGGATGGCCTTGTGCTTCAGCCGGGTTTCCGCTTGTTCGACTACCTCTGCTGCCCTCCACTTCCTCCCTGTTCTGACAACAATCCCTGCCCCGGACACTTTCGCATCTCTAGATCCCAAATACTGCAGATGTTCCCGTGTCCGAGCCACAATAAACTCCTCCCTGACTGAGCCAAAAGGAAGTCTGAGCTTATTGGTGTTCCCATACAGAGCGATGTTACTTAGGCTGCGTGGCAATCCCAGCCATCTGCGTAGATAGCTGCTCACCTTCTGCTCAAAACCTTCAACCACAGTCATGGGGACCTCATAGATTAGCAAGGGCCAGAGGAGTCTTGGGAGGATACCATGTTGGTAAACCCAAGCCTTAAATCTTCCAGGGAGTCCTGATTTATCCACTGCTTTCAACCAGCCCTCCATGTCAGTGCTGGTTTCCCTGATGGAGTCTCTGTCATTGAGGCTACAGTTAAAGGCCTTCCCGAGGCTCTTTACTGGTCTCTCAGTGACTGATGGGATTTGATGTTGTCCCAGCCTGAATCGGAACTCATCTCTGACTTTCCCCTTCTTGAGCACTAAGGATCTGGATTTTGCAGGTTTGAAGCTCATGCGTGCCCATGCCATGAGCCTCTCCAACCCTTGGAGGATCCATCTTGCTCCTGGTACCGCAGTTGTTGTCACTGTGAGGTCGTCCATGAAGGCTCTGATGGGAGGTTGCCTTACGCCGGACTTGCTGAGGGGGCCTCTGCACTCTGTCTCGGCTGCTTTGACCAACATGTTCATTGCCAGCGCAAAGAGGGTCACTGAGATGGTGCAACCAGTAATTATCCCTACCTCAAGTTGGTGCCAATCTGATGTTAGCTGGCCAGAGGAGACTCTCAAGCTGAACTTGCTGTAATAGTCCATGATGAGGCCTTTCACCTTCTGAGGTACGTGATGTTTCTCCAGTGCGACCTCCACCAGCTTGTGGGGTATTGAGCCATAGGCATTGGTGAGATCCAACCACAACACAGCCAGGTCCCCCCTGCCTTCTCTTGCCTCCCTAATGAGCTGAGTTACCACGCCTGTGTGTTCCAGGCAACCTGGGACTCCTGGTATACCTCCCTTCTGCACAGACGTGTCGATGTATTTATTGCTCAACAGGAAGTTGGAGAGTCTCTTGGCCACAATGCTGAAGAATATTTTGCCCTCCACACTGAGCAAAGAGATGACCCGAAACTGGTCGATGTTCTCAGACTTCTCCTCTTTTGGGATGTACACTCCCTCTGCATACCTCCATGGCTGGGCGATCTTTCCTCTTCTCCAGATGACTTTCAGGGCCTTCCAGAGCCTGTGTAGAAGCTTTGGGCAGTTCTTATATACCTTATAAGGCACTCCACTCGGGCCTGGTGCTGAGCTTGACCTTGCTCTTCTCACCACTTCCTCTACTTCACTCCGGCAGGGTTCCTTCAGGTTGAACTCTGATGTGGGCTCAGGTGGTGTCAGCAGTGCATCGCAAGGCCCCAGCGGTCGTTCTCTGTTTGGGTCAGAATAAGTAGCCTTGAGGTGGTTGTTGATAGCGTCCTTGGAGCACGTGAGTTGGCCAGTCCTCTTATGGCCAAGGAGCTGCTTGGTCAACTTGAAAGGGTTGGCCAAAAATGATGCCCTCTTCCTTGCTCTTCCTCTCCGCCTCTTCCTGTGGAACTCTGCCCTACAAAGGTTCAAGAGTTGTTTCCTCAGGATTCCTCTTAGATCTTCTAGGCCCGCTCTTTCTACTTCCCCTGCTGCCTTGTACTGCCTCTTCAGTAGCTTAAGTTCTTTCCTGAGGCGTTTGATTTCCTTCACTCTGTGGCTTGGAGTGTAGGCCGATGAGGTGGGTTTGGGTGTCACAGTTCCGAATCGCTCTGCTGCAATGTTCACTATCAGTGTGGTCATCGTTAACAGTCGTTGGTCCACACCCCCCTTTCCTGTCACTTCCAGAATCTGATTCAGAATATCCTATTGGTTGGTGAACACTTTTATTTACAACTTCTGAATGATTAGGTAAAGACTGTCTTTTATCTGCACACACATTGGTTTGTTTGACTCATTGGTTTATAAGATATGAGAAAAATATTTGACAGTGCTTTCGCATTAAAGGTGCTGTATGTAAGTTTTTGACTCTTCTAAAGCATAAAAATACAATAATATGTGTGCAGATATTTAAGAAACATCCCAAGTGAACATACTTGTTTAACTGACAAACAATGCTGAAGTCAGATATTCTGCTTTGAAAATGTTTTTTTCCGTGCCGGAACGCTGTCTTTGTTTAGGAAATTTTCACATGCACATGCCAGTTTAGCCAATTATAATTCAGCACCCCGGGTTGCCTTGTTGGAAAACAGCATATTTCATTCATTCATTCATTCAGAAAGACTCTGAAAGCATGCGTCCATGAGCGAAATGCTACAGTGTAGTGGAAAGTATCAGATGTCAAAATGAGACAGATTCAGTTCCACATGACGTTAATTAGCAAATGACATAAATATTAGGAACGTGAGCAGGTTACATCGCGTGTCCTAACAACACGCTGTGACAAGATTGTTATGAGTGATGAGCCATTTGGCTGTTTGCACCACAAAACACGGCAGAAATTTAAATACAGCCTTTCAGAAGCACAGAATATGCACTCACTCACAAAACGGTAAGGTTTAGAATCTGTTTAATACATGTTAACCCTCTTTAACATCATTAAAGGTGAAGTGAACTTTCTGCTTTCAGTATATGGTAATACACGTCATGTAAAATGCATTCAAACTCACATTGTTAGCATTTAGCACAGAATAAAGCACACGAGGCTTACCTGAGGTGATCTGTCATAGGTTTCTGTTGTTCAGCTGTGAGAAATAGAAGCCGCTTCTAATAAATCAATTCGAGGTGTTGGTTAGAACCAAAACTCCTTTTAATATGGAGAATATTCCCTCAATCGCGTGTCGTTGCTTTTATTTAGAACACAGTTTAAAATCCCTCAAACTGGCAACCCGGCGTACCTTTATTATGATTCAGGACTGCAATACCTAGTTCAACCACTGGGTGTCAAACTTACATACTGCACCTTTAACTTACATGAGAAATGTTACTCATGGCATGAACTGTAGGGTTGGGCAATGTCAACTAATTTAGCATCGTACAATGTCTAATGTCAAACATCGCGATGGACGATGGCATCGTCATTGCAGGCGGCAGTGAATTAATTATTCATGAATGGTTAATTAATTCATATCGAATGAATTATTTGTAGCCTACCGTTTCAACTACATGACCAGCATGGTCTTTGTTTTACCCATAACCAAATCATAATAAATAAAGATAAGTTACACACAAATTACCACCTGTCAATCACTTTTTCTGCGGGACTCTGGCTTGAATAGGTAATCTGTGTCATTATAATGGCGTCGACAAACTTGGCTGGTAAAAAAGGTGCACAACCAACAGGAACCAACCAACAGTATCTGAGGTTTTCGCTAAAATTACATATAAGTACAAGCGTGAAAGTGAAAGATTGAAGCAGTGTACTGACGCTGTGACACGTTACCTGATAGATACAAAAGATCGAAGAGTGGTTAGATAGAGATAGGATTAATTATATTTCACATTTACAACTATACTGAGACGTGATCCAGCGGTACATCCTTGATAAACTGTCCAACATGCACTACTGTCTGGGGTTTTTTGCTCAAAGCACCTGCTGACTGCCTGGAGCTCAGACGTGCGCATATACTGCTGAAGCGCGCGCGTGTGTGTGTGTGTGTGTGTGTGTGTGTGTGTGTGTGTGTGTGTGTGTGTGTGTGTGTGTGTGTGTGTGTGTGTGTGTGTGTGTGTGTGTGTGTGTGTGTGTGTGTGTGTGTGTGTGTGGTCACGTGATGTGCATTTTCAGAGGTATAGTGTGGATGGAGGGCTGTTCAGAATCATGTTTGTGGATCATTTTGATTCGAAAATGCCATTTTAAAACTAAGATGTATTACTATAAATGGGGCCTGATGGACGATGGCATCATCTATCGACCTAGCCCTAATGAACTGGTGACTGAAATAATATGATTTGGGAGAAAATTTGAAATTTGCAATCGAATACAAAGTTTCTGAAAATCTTGGTTTGGCCATATTACAGAGGACATCTAAGACATTTCCAGTGTTTTCAAATCAGGTGTTTATTGCTGTTCCTTTCTATATACTGTATTTTGAATTTCATTTATTTTATTCATTTTGTCACTTTGTGCTTTGTCATCAGAGGATTTACTTTTTAATGGTATAGCGTTGACTGCACAAGGATATTCAAATGATTTTGCAATATAAACATTGTGAAGTAGGCAGAAAGTTCAAAACCCCTGAAATAACATCTGGATGATCTGAAGGCCTATACTTGTGTCATCATGAATGATAAGGGAGATATTTACTATCAAAATTGTGTCACAGACAGAGGCATCTAATACTTATCATAAATTTGATAAAGTGCCAACTGATCAGAGTTCAGATAAAGCTCAAGCAACCATTCTGAAGAGAAAGTTGTAAATCATCTGATCATTTTTTTCTTCATGTATTTCTGAATACGTCCTGCCAAGATGGCGAGTATATGTCTGGAGGATGCAAATTCTTTTGGCCTTTCCAAACTGAGATGAGCTGAGGCCTGTGGCTATGATCAACCTGTCCAAAGACATGTCAAGTAAACACGCATAATAACCTTTCAGGGAAGCTGTCGGTTTAGAGCTTGTTGCATTTATTTCTTGATATATATTTAATATTGCACCCTTTTTTTTACTGCCGAGAAGCTGCATTAAATATAAACAGACAGAGATGCGCTTTCTTTCAGCAAAATTAATTAAGGTTTGACCCCAAAAATCAATTTCTATAATGTAATTGGGTTAAATAGTAATGGAAAGAGGAAATGTTGTCTGATCTTCATGAGGGTTTGCAGGAACAAAAGGTTACAGGTGCTTTTATAACAGGTAAATATGTGTTGCTGAGCAGCATATACTGCTACACAAGATTTTTATTGAGAAATATCAGTGTGATCCTGGCAGAACGTGTTCCCAAAATGAATGTGTTGGCTAAATTATTATAATCATTTGGCATGATCACATAATGAGTATGAAAGTGAGATACAATGACTCTGCATTTCTGCCCACCTTCATTCTGAAGATTTAGCGCTCTGAGGACATAAAGAGTTGAATCAATCTTGTTTTCGGATGTGTAATAATTAGCCCTTCTCTGGAGTGGATCCTCTGAAAGAGCAAAGGGTGATGTCATTGATGTCTCACTTTATCTTCGCCTTTTATTCCCCTTTTAGCTGCTCTTCCTACAGTACGTGCCTCAGGTTCAAGGCTGAACAGAGGATGGACTGTATTTTTAAAAATGGTTGCTGTAGCATAAAACTGTCAGACAGTACTTGGGCAGGTGTAATTTTTCCTTACAAGTCTTTCACCCAGAACTACCAGTCTTCTCAATTACAGACAGAAGTCTTTTCTGCTCTGATAATAATTAAGCCATCAAATCCCTAAATTAAATTAGTATCATATTAAGAAGCCTACAAAACCTAATCTGGGCTGTGATATGATAGACAAACATCAGCCTCATTTATTAATTTTCCTTTGGCATAATCTCTGATTTGTCGCCATAGCAGATTGAACTATTCCAGCATATGTTTTACGCAGCGGATGCACTTCCAGCAGCAACACAGTACTGGGAAACATACACTCTCGCATTGACACACTACGGCCAAATTAGTTCATCCAGTTCACCTATACTGCATGTCTTTGGACTGTCGGGGAAACCGGAGGAAATCTACACGGACACGGGGAGAACATGCAAACTCCACACAAAAGTGCCAACTGGTCCAGCTGGAACTCGAATCACCAACCTTCTTCCTGTGAGACAACAGTGTTAAAAAGCCACAGTGCCGCCCTCAGTGCCATTATTATCACGCAACATTTAAAATCTACATTTTTAAGAATCAATGATCTACACACTCCCTGATTGAGACAAAATTTTAAGTGGTCCACACACCAAACAAGCAGCACTGTATTAATTTGCATTGTGTCTCACCACATCTTTAAAATATGAACATTTATTTTACAGCAGTATTTGAATTTTCAGTGTTTAGCTGCTACTCCTCATGGCACTTACATTACATGTCTTTTCATCATGCGTGAACAATGAAATGAATGCTTAGATCTGTTTAGCTCACTTTATCCTAATAATAAATTAAATATTACTGTCAATGTTGTTAAAGGGGCGGCACGGTGGCTCAGTGGTTACCACTTTCGCCTCACAGCAAGAAGGTCGCTAGTTAGAGTCCCGGCTGGGCCAATTGGCATTTCTGTGTGGAGTTTGCATGTTCTCTCCACAGGTTTCCTCCACAGTCCAAAGAGTACAGGTGAATTCGATGAACTTAATTAGCCGTAGTGTGTGTCAATGCGAGAGTGCATGGGTGTTTTTCAGTACTAGGTTGTTGGAAGGGCATCTGCTGCATAAAAAACATATGCTGGAACAGTTGACGGTTCATTCCGCTGTGGGGACCCCTGATAAATAAGGGGTTAAGCTGAAGGATGTAACTTAAGATAAAGCCACACCAACATGTCAATGTTTTTTCGGATTGCTTAAAAATAATTTGTGCATAAAGTCAATTGTTGATGTTCTCTTATTGAATAATTTGACATGAGCTTTCTTATCTAAAGGATGTTTTAAAAATTCTAAAAGGTGTACAGTGAAGATCAAAATTAGAGAAAATATTATGAACACAATTCTTCTAAAAAAAAAAGTAATCATCATTGTTTGGTGGAATTTAACTAGTCGTTACTGATTATACCATTGTACTAGAACAGTATTTTACAAAATAAGCATGACTGCAGCATAAAGAAAGATTACGAATTTTGTTTCAGTCAAGAACTGGTAGGTGTACAGGGCCTAATTCAACAAATTTGCATTTGTCATGTATCTGTTTAACAGGCCTAACTCCTGCTGCAAAAAAGTATCCTGCAAATCATAACACTTCACCTCCACAATTAATTTATTTTTTGGCACATTTGGGGTCAGCCTTTCAGCTGTTTGTTGCCAAGTTAACACGTTTCAAAGTTTTCAGATAACTGTTATTTTCACACTGCACAATAATCTGAGGTAGCAGTTGCTTTGTACAATGAATCAATGACAGGAGGTTACTAACTCATCACTTTAAAACAGGGAGAATCACCAGATTCTGTCTGGTTCACAAACTCCTATTTGTAATATTCTGCTGCCCTGTATATTGCTCATTGGCTGTAGGTCATTGTCGATGTGTTTTTTTTTAGTCAGTAACTCATTTCAGACAGCATCATTTTGAATTTCCTACAGGTCCAATGGTCAGGTCTGTGACACATCAGGGATTCTCTCAGGTTGCTTCTTTGATCATTCACACTGCTGATTTGCCTCTGATTTCAGGTATTTGTCAGATAATTAATTAAACTACCACCAGGAGTCAGATTAACACAGATGACTGAGGAACTGAAAGTGTTCTCTAATTTTGATCAGTGTTCATTTGCAAATATCTCAAGTTTTAATATACTGTGCTTCAGAGTAAACAGTATGTAACTCTTGAAATATGCTCAAAAACTGCTCTTTACTTCGATTAGGATAACGTCACATAACTTAAGGACCTCAACTTAAGGAAATTGGTTGTTCACTTGAACTACATTGTAGTTATTGGCATACCAACATTGAAGCATAATGTATTTTTACATTGTATGCTGCAAAAGAAGTCTTAGTTTGGAAATTTTTTGAGTTCACACTTAGCTGATGATCTTGGACTGTGGGAAGAAACCGGGGAACCCGAGGGAAACCTATACGCGAGCACAGGGAGAACAAGCAAAATCCGCAAAGAAATGTCGACTGGCTCAGTAGGGACTTTAACCAGTGACATTCTTACTGTGAGGCAACAGTGCTAATCACTGGGCCACTGTGTCGCCCAATCTACAAAAGGAGGGGGAACTAGGGGTGGGAGGAGGGATTTTTTAAGACGAAGATACTGAGGAAAGAAACTCTGGTTATTTATAGTGAGTTAGGAATCGTCTGATTGGTGAATCATGCATTAGCTAATGCGGGACCAGCCGTGGACAATCATAAGCATGTGATCCTCTTGAACTTACTTTAGAAATAAACTTCACTTAATACACTTTTATATACATATTTGTTTATTTGTTCATTTTTTGCAATGTTTGAGGCTTGTGATGAAAGGAAAAAAAGATTTCAGTCATGATACATGAAAGAACCTGTAATGGGTCTTTGGATGAAAATGTGTCCTGCTGCATCATCTTAAATCAAGTTCAATTAATTGTAGAGTAAGTTAGCATGCACTTCCTATGTTCAAAGCCCTGTGTGAAAACTCTAGACTGGATAATCTCCACTAAACTTCACAGCTCCACACTGGCCCAACAAACAGTGTTTAGAAAGCCACAAGAAAGTGAATCTATCTACTCTCTACAGCATCCTGTAATTCTGTCAGGTACCTTCGTATTAGAGAAGGCTGCTGAAATCACATCAAATGGAGATTAAAGCTGGAGAGAACAGCAGATGAGGAGCTGCTGACTGGCCAGAAGATCTCACACACTGTGAAACACACTATTAAATAAGGTGCTGTAGGTAAAGCGTAATTTGGGAAATTATTTTAAAAGAGAAACAAAACTAAGGAAGTAATTGCAGGTCTGTCCCATCTGGTTTTCCAGTAACATCCTGGATTGATCATTTATCTAAAGAAAGGTTTTAAAAAATAAAAATATATATTTTAATTATTATAATAATAGTTGTATTATCATTATTAATTATTATTATTTGTTTATTTATTTTTTTCATATTTTGTTTTAGTGCATGTTCTCCCAGTGTTCGCGTGGGTTTCCTCCAGGTGCTCTGGTTTCTACCACAGTCCATAGACATGCGGTATAGGTGAATTGGGTAAGCTAAATTGGGCGTGGTGTATGTGTGTGAATGCAATAGTTTATGGGTGTTTCCCAGTTGGGAAGGGCATCTGCTGTGGTGACCCCTGATTAATAAAGGGACTAAGCCGATAAGAAAATGAATGAATGTTTAAGTTTTAATATTGATAATGTTGACAATTTCCCTAAATGTATATCAAATGAAAACAAAAAAGCAAGAAGGACCATCCCTAGACATAACAGATGTTACAAAAATAAACAAATGACATCATACAAATTCAAACCAAATTGTCAATACATTAAAACTAAATGCAAATTGCTATGAGCATGTCTACAGCACATTCTAAAGACAGATTGACTTTATATGGCTCAGACAGACTGTGTGTGTGTCACTGCTGGACTCCTAGAGAGACTGTGTGATGTGCGAGAAGACAGGTTGGAGTCAGGGAATGCAAGATAAAGTGTGGTATTTCTGAAAATGCCAACACCTGCGTCAGTCTTGTCTCTGAGCTGTTAGCGCTGCCCCTGTGCTACCCTGGCACCTCTGAGCCCATTCATTCAAACACACAGTTAGTCACAAAAAAAAAAACACTTTAGACTCACACCTATCATTACTACTGTTCTTAAGATCTTATTCAAGTAAAAAAAAGACTAGTGCTGCAGACAGAAACCAAAAGAGAGAGTTAAAAATATCACTAAAACAGCTTAACTTTTTACTAGGAGCTTTTTACCAGGAGCTAATAGGAGCCAATTTATCCTAAACTGGTATGGCCATTGATCAATGAATTTTTTGCTTACTGCTCATTCTGTGTGCGTGTTTGATTATGTGATTGTAGAAATTGAATTATTATTCTTTATGATGTGTAATTGTCAGCTGTCACTCACTTTTCTTTGGCTTAGTACCTACATTATCAGGGGTTGCCACAGCGGAATGAACCGCCATTGTCAGCTATTCTGTGTAGCCAGGGCTCAATTTGTGCCTCATTTCAACCTCATTTTACCGATCCCCCTCCTCAACCGCCTTTCTCCCCCGTTCGCTGTTCACTTTCGCTTTCTTCCCCGACTCCCCAACCCTCTTCACTGTCGTCCGCGACACCCCCGCCCTGCACCCTTGTAACCCGCATGGACCCAAGATTCTTACAGAAATTAGTCAAGTTTTGTGAAGGAAAAATCATGGTTTGGGGTTACATTCAGTTTAGGGCGTGCAAGAGATCTGCAGAGTGGATGGCAACATCAACAGCCTGAGGTATCAAGACATGTTTTCTGCCCATTTTGTTACAAACCGCAGGAGAGGGCAAATTGTTTAGCAGGACAGTGCTCCTTCTCATACTTCTGCCTCCACATCAAAGTTCCTGAAAGCAAAGAAGGTCAAGGTGCTCCAGGATTGGCCAGCCCAGTCACCAGACATCAACATTATTGAGCATGTCTGGGGTAAGATGGAGGATTGAAGATGAATCCAAAGAATCTTGATGAACTCTGGGAGTCCTGCAAGAACGCTTTCTTCGCTTTTCCAGATGACTTTATTAATAAGTGATTTGAGTCATTGCAGAGATGTATGGATGCAGTCCTTCAAGCTCATGGGAGTCATGCAACATATTAATTTTTTCTCCACTGCACCATGACTTTATATTCTATTCTGTACATTATTTCTGTTAAGTGACAAGACTTTTGTCTAAACAAAGTCAGACCTTACTGTCCTAATTAAATAATTAAAAATCAAGGCATGATCATATTTTATTTTGGTTACTTCTGATACCAAATGATCAGCTAGAAGTTAAGTTATTAATTGTTGTTCCTAAAACTTGGATATTTGGCAAGTCTTTTGCCAGGTAGTGTATAACATTTTAGAATAATATTCACATGGTGACACTTGGGAAATTAAGGATGGAGACAATGTTGGTGGAGACCCAGGTAAAGTTGTTGAGATCTGTGGCGACATCTGAGGGCCTAGAGGGTTAGGAAGAGTTGCAAGCTTATGGAACTGGATTGGATATAGGGGCTTGGTAGGCTAGAGTTGCCGGAGAAAAGGAGTCGCCCAATAAAGCAAGCATGACTGAAACACCATTGTGAGGGCAGTTGACAAGTGAAAGATGAGAGAACCCAGCAAAGTCTGAGGACTAACACTCCTGGTGGAGGTAGGGGGAGTAAAGGGGTTAAGTTGGAATGCAGATCTCAAAGGTCTGAGATGCAGCTAAGGGATCGCCACTGTTGCCACTGGCTTGCTTGGTTTGGGACTTGTGGAGCTGCACATCATTGGATTTGTTCTTCAGTGTTTGGGTTTTCAGCAGTGAATTTTAAATTACACTGAACTGAGCAAAACTGAACACTCGAATTGCCCTTGCCTATGTGTAAAAACCAGTTTACATGTTGTTGATTAGACAAATTGTTTCTATAGTCATGTGGATAAATTTGACATCAGCTTTAAGTCTTAACAGACTGTTATGACACATTTACGGTCATCAGCATCATAAATCCTTGACATTTTTTACTATTTAGATTTTTTTAAAAACATATGAACATTTAAATGTATTTATGTATGTATTATATCATCTTTGCATCAAATTACAAAAAAAACTACCACTTATGTGACGTGAGTGAACGATATTTAAGTCAAATAAAGTAGTAAAACTCCCTTTTATCAGGCTTTAGCAGAGGATTTCTCTGATGGAATGGAAATTGCAAACCCATATAAAGCAAGTTTTTTGTAACTCTACCATACATTTTCTTTCTGATTTCCGGAGGTCACTGTCATTGGCTCTTTGGTGCTTCTTGACTTCTGTTTTTTTCACAATGTATCTTATTCTTCGTAATATTCTTGTTTCTCCTCCATCCACCATGTTTTTACATCTCGAGTATGAAGGGCAAAAGTGTAGCTTCATATTTAGAGCAGACTGGTTTATTTACCTGCTGCCCTTGCTATAGCATTTCCTTGCTAAAAGAAGGCGAGTAGGCCTACCATCATCCCAAGAAGAGCGCTTCACACCGTCAGAGCCCAACGCAGTGTGTGTGGGTGTTTACTCGTAGGTATCTCGATTCTGTTTTTAATCAGAACTAAACAGACGAACCAATCTCTGCTCATCAGCATCATTATGTTCCTAACAAGAGTTATTGATGTGAATCTAAGCTGCATTATGCTTGTTAAAGTGGATGCTTGTTGAGGAAGTAGATAAACAATAGGCTGCTGATCTAGGAATCGGTATGCTTCTGTCCTCACAGCTGTCTCTATATGCATAAAATGGTCATTACTAAGTTTAAACAACTCAAGGCATTCATCAGCGGGTCCCGAATCTGTGTTTGTGTGCATAGCCTCTTCCTGTGTTCTGCATTAGACAGCTTTGGTTGATGATTGACGTACATTCGTTCTTCATGTCACTCAAATCATTCTAGTGATCGGTGTTGGAGGGTTGATTGCAGTTGAAGCGTTGCATCTTTTTCTTAACCCCATTTACAGTATCTTTGTCACACAAATATATACATGTATTTCTCATATACAAACACACACTTACGCTCAAGTCTGAAAAGTTCAGATTGATTGTGCTGCTAGCCTTTTTTCAGTTGACGGGCAGCCTGGTATATAGTTTATTTGTGAGGATGATCTGTGTGCAGCCATCATATCATGTGTGCAATATTTTCAGGCTGGATTTGATTTCCAGGGATTTTTTTGTAGTACTATTATTATTATTTTATAACTATCTAACTAATTATGTCTGTGCTATCTTTCATATCAAATATGTTGATATGACTAAAAATGTTTACTTTATACACTCAGATTATTATAAACTGTTATTATGGCAAGAAACTGTTTAAAATTGCATATCAATTATGTTTAAAAAGAGGAATTTCCTTAAATGGACAAGACTCCAATGTTAGAGGAAAAAATGCAATATTACATGAATAGTTGTGGTATATATGTAGCTGTATATTAACACAGTTGTAGATAATCACAAACGTTGTGCCAAGTCATTGACATTAGTCTAGGTCAAGTTATGCAGAAACTCCTGTTATAATCAGTAAAGCTGTGAAAGGAATCTCTTACTTGCATCATACAATCAGAACGCTCCGGTTACTAAGGTAACCCTCGTTCCCCGAGGGGGGGAGGGGGGGGGGGTTGTAACAGAAATGCTATGTGGAAAAAAACTTCCACTATGGGGATTTTGTTCAGAAAGCCAATCATCTGAAAGAGTATATAAACGGGCCCATAAAATGCCAATGAGTTGCCAGCTTCAGCTTGCGCAGCTGATGCTCGTTGCAATCAATTTGGCAATATAAGCACAGTGCGTGCAAAGCTTAAGCATCCTTTTTTTAGCGGAAGAGACTTTCACCTCAACAGCTAAGGGGCAATCATTATGGTGAAGGAACATAGCATTTCCGTTCCCCCCCCTCGGGGAACGAGGCTTACCTTAGTAACCGGAGAGTTCCCTTTTGGGAGGGGAACTTCAATGCTATGTGGAAAAAACTTCCATTATGGGGAAATGTGTGGAAAACGCCATAATGATTGACCCTTACCTTCGCCTCCGATGAGAGGTTATGCCAGGCAAAGAAAGCGTGAGCGCACCTGCATCACCAGAGGTGCGGTCTTCCAACGTGTTCCTTGGCCCTTACTTATCCCACTTCAACAGAAGATTTACAGATTTAGATATATTTTTTGGGAGTCGCAAATGCGTCTAGATAATTTCTAGGAATTTAAATAGGAGAGTACATTGGGAAAGCATGCAGTCCCGATAGGGAGGATGCTGCGGAGGCCACCTGCTACCCAAGTGGGGAGACCTGGTGGCAAAAGAGCATATGGACTAGCCCTGAGAAAGGGGAGTACACATATGAATGTAAGATGGTTTGCGGTGAGGGAAGACATGGGTCCGCCTGTAGGGGGGCACTGCACCGTGGCTGAATAAGCATATGGGATCGCCAGCGGGAATCGCACATAGCGGGCACCTAACCCAGAACGCGAGCTGACCAGCGGGCATACCAACAACATAATGGGCCAGCGCCTGACTCCTCCGCTGAGTCAGATGCTGGGGGCCTCGGAGAAATATCTGCAGGGTTCGCCAAGCGGGGAACTTTACTGACAGAGCGAAAAAGCGCATGTATCTCCGTGTTAGAGAGAATGGCACAGCAAGCGTTTTACAACACCTAATCAAATTTCTCATTCACCGGGGTTTCCCATCACACGTGAGGAAATCGCCTGTCTGTAAGAGAGGCGCCGCGTGCTAACGCCCCAAAGGATGCACGCTTCAAGGAGCGCGGTCTCACTCATGGGGGACACAGCTCGCCCTGGCTCAGATGAGCGAGAAAAATGGCATCCACTGTTTAGTGGGTATGTTCCAACCTCTGTTAGGATACGGCACTTTCCTTCTGCCGATCACCGTAACAGGTAAGAGCTGGGTAAGGTTTGTATAATACGCAAGCGCGAAAGGACGCTGCAATAAGGGGCAGGTTCACTACGTAGCTGAAAGAATGCTGTAGAAACCTAGGGCACCTAGATGGGCCGGGGTCTCAGGTAAACTTGAGAGTGGGCCGGCGCAAAACCCTGGCACATTTCGCTGACCGAAAATGCCTCCAGATACCCACCCATTTGACCAATGCGAACGCAACCAGCAGAGCTGTCTACCTGGACAGAAATCTTAAAGATACTGAGTCGAGTGATCGAGCAGACCTCTGCTAAGAGAGATCTCCAAGTGGGTATGAGAGGGGAACAGGATAGAATTAATATCCACGTCTCGCACCTGTGGATACTGGATGATGAGGCGATGCTTCCCAGCGCACCACCATCGCCGCGTTCTCAGAGCGGTGATGTTCGTAACGCCAACCCCTCAGTGCGGAGGGGAAGCCTTAGCTTCAGCCAACTGAAGAAGGATAGCATCACTCTGATCTGGCATGTTTGGGGTTTCCTTCTCGGGGAAAAAATGTAACCACACAGCGAATAGACTTCACTTCAGGGTGTGGGCATGCCTCGTAGAGGGTGCTCTAGCCTGAGTGACGGTGTTAACCATCTAATCGGTAGGTCACCTAAGTCCTCCGTGCTCCATCTATGAACCATACGTGAGGCATAGATCTGTCTGGATTCCTGTCCTAGAGGCACTCAGGCCTGTAGGACTTGAGGTCGTTCCAGGGGCTGAGGGCGCGGCGACACAGCACAGTGACAGTTACCCGGTGTGCTCCTGTGCCATGCGCGTCTGGGGACTCGATCGTGAAGCCAGTGCTGAAGTGGTCTCATATGGAGTAATCCGAGCGGCGTGACAGTGGCTGCGGATGCCATATGCCCCAGGAGCCTCTGAAAAGATTCCAGTGGGACCACTATTTTGCTGTTGAACTCTCTCAGACAGTTCAGCATTAGCGTAGCGCGGTCTCCGGAGAGGCGCGCTGTCATGGGGACCGAGTTCAGCTCCAACCCGAGAAAAGAGATCCTCTGCATGGGGGCGAGTTTGCTCTTTTCTCGGTTGACCTGAAACCCCAATAGGTGGAGGTGCTGGAGCACCTTGTCCCTGTGCATAATCAATTGCTCCCAAGAGTGAGCTAAATCAGCCAGTCGTCAAAATAATTAAGTATGCGGATGCCCGCTAGCCAAAAGGGCGCTCTCCACGAGCTTGGTGAAGACCCGCGGAGACAGAGAGAGCTCGAAGGGGAGGACTTGTACTGCCAGGCTTGACCTTCAAATTAGGGATGCAACGATTATAGATTTTGGTTGTACAATTATAGTCTGAGAAATAATCACGGTTTCACGGTTATCACGATTATTATGCATTTATTAATTTCAAAACACTACTAGTTTAGAAAATGACTTATATTTTACAGTGTTGTTTGCTGCTCAGTAACCAAATAATACACCACAAAATAATATTAAATACAAACAATAGTCCATTTCTCTCTTTGTGCTTAAAAGTAATTTTTTTGACATTTGAACATACATAATGTTTACACTGCAAATAAACAACAGAACAATTAATTTAAAAAATAGCCTTTGTTTAATGCAGGCTTGAAATTTACTTTTTTACTTGGTAGCACTGGTGCTCCCAACTTCAAAAATTTTAAGAGCACCATAAAAAATGTAGGAGCACCCACCAAAAATGAATGAGCACCACTGCAAATTGTATATTAACAGATTTATTGTATTTAAAAACATCAATCAGGACTAACAAAAACCAGAAACAACTATCTAATTATGTTATGACCTATTGATATTTGTGCAATAATTCCAAAATGAGTGTCCAATAATTATAAAATATTTATGATGTCGATGATGACAATAAAACTTACAATGAATTACATTATCATGCTCCCTTGAATGTGAGTTATCTGCTATAAAAAGTCCTACTGTTACTTGAGAAAAAATCTATGGTTTGCATCAAACAAAAATGAAACATTGCAGTAAAAATATGCATTTTGCACTATTGTTTTTATACACGTCAATTAGGGTTGGGCGATGTTGACAAATTTGGCATCGTACGATGTCGAATGTGAACATCGGCGATGGACGATGGTATCGTCGTCGTAGGCGGGGTGGGGGTCTTTGTTGTTAAATATCAATTAATTCATAATGAATTTAATAATTGTAGCCTATCGTTTTCACTACCTGACCCACATGGTCTTTGCTTTACCCATAACCAAACCATAAATAAATAAAGTTATACACAAATTACCACCTGTCAATCACTTGTTTTCCGCGGGACTCTGGCATGATCAGGCGGAGTGATCTGTGTCCTTTTAATGGCTTTTCCCCACAGCTGGTGGCGGAGACGAGACGAGAGTTCGTTTGGAATTCACTGTAATTTGTATTGTGATTAATGATAACTTACATATTTTATTATTGTTATGAGGACATAATAACAAGTAAAGATGCTAGAGCTCGACCGTTTTGGTCACACTTGCGCCTGATATTTTATGAGACCGAAAATATGATATGATATGAAAGCATTTGTGCTAGTGCATACATTTTTACCGTGCGACCTGTTTTCACTGCAAAATCCTCACAAGCGTGCACGGATTTAGGAGACATTTATGCAGAATGCATCTTTGCACATAAAGACACCAAACGCAGCGCTCAGGAACAGATTAAAACAGTTGTCATGTGAACTTGCTGAAGTACAAAAGCCTACAATGCTTGCCCCGCCTTTGTGCTCTTCCTATTGGCCCACTCCGCTAGAACTGAACGCGAATGGATTGGTTAATATCAGCTGACAATCACTCAGTCAACGCCTTCTGCCTTCACATGACAGGAGCAACAGCCATACAAAATGTGACGCGCTGAAGATGAGAGAATGAAAATAACACTGACAGATTTAGTTTTAGAAACCACCTAAAGTTAAATAATGGCACATCCTTTTAGTGATCATGTGCTGAATGTTAATCCACCATTTACACTTTTCCAAGAGTGGAGAAAAGACTTCCAGTGGCTTCAAGTCCGCTATGAAGATAACTAAAGCATTCACTGTAAGGTCTGTGGGACGGGGTTTACAGGTAACAGCGTTTACCAGTGAATCTACACATTTTTAAGCGCGAGAGGTACTTTATAATCCTCACGATGTATTTAATCCTCACGATGCTGTCAGCCGTGCAAACAGCAGCTATAAGTATAATATAACACAGCTCATGAAAAGACCGTTATTGCTATTAAGATGACATGCAAATATTAAGTTATATATCAATATACATGTGGGGCGGGGCGATGGATCACGATGCCGGCTCAGCATCGTGAAGTTTATCAGCCATCGGCAATGGACGATGACATCGTCTATCGGCCCAACCCTAACGTCAATAATAAGCAGAAAGATCGGACAAAAGAAAGGAAGAAAAGTCTCACTACTACCACTCTTGAAAGGTTTTGGTCTGGTCATTTTAAATGCTCAGTCTCGTTATGCGCTGATTTACATTTTGCTGTGTTTGTGGAAAAAAGCAGGAAGTCAGCCGACCCAATATATGAGCGGCGCAGAGCAGGATTCTCGCGATGACCACCTGCACCATTCTTTGTCATGAGCCGAAGTTTCAGTTTAAACTTAGTAAAGTTGAGCTTCTTTGGCAAAGATCTATACATTGTTAGATTTTACATTTAGCGTCTATTTGCGCTGAACACGCAGTGAATGCAACGCATCAAGATTCGGTCCATTAAACAGCTGATCCACCGAGTCTTTCAGTTTTCTCGGCTGGCGGATCAACATTCACCGCATGATTCTCTCATTGGTGGCAATATTTCTAACTTTAAGTGGGTTTGCCAACCTGTGTACTTTTCATTGCTTCTTCCTCAAACTTCAGCCGTTTGCAGTTCCCGCGGTCACAAAAGCCCCATCTTAACTAGTGCGCCTGAAAAGCGTGAGCGCGTTGCGTCGCGTGCACGTCCCTCCATTAGAAATAATAAACGTGCACAAGCTTTACTGGACTTAGCGGCGGCCTGGGGCAGGGAGCGCTGGTTGTCTGCGAGGTGCTCAACGCTGCTGCTTGGCCGGAGGTGCAGGCGGGGGCGAAACAGCTCTCGTAGTTGGGCACTCTCGGCGACAAGCAGTGGATGTGGATGGTTCGGCGATACATCCCCGCCGATAGAGGACTCAGCCCATTGTATCCGACTGCACCGCCGTGAATTCCTGGGTGAATCCACTGACGGTGTTGCCGAACAGGCCAGCCTGGGATATGGGGGAGTCAAGAAAGCAAACTTTGTCGACCTGCAATGGCACTTTCAATCTGGGGAATCGACTTATACACATTGGCTGCTCCACCATCAAGGGTGGTCATCTAAGCCTCAGTGTCATCAAGTGAGAGGGCGGCCATCCGAGGGCGGAGCGCTTCTCTCACTCGAAGCTTGGATGGAGCGCGTGGAGGAGCGAGAGGTCTGCAAACCCGAGGGCGGCAGATTTACTTCCACTGTGACCCTCAGATCTGCCCGAGTGCCCAACCGCGGAGCGGAGGACAACTGGGGTGGGTGGCCCTTTTGCAAGAGCGAGCCGCGATCTTAACTGCGCAACAGACATGCCACAGCAGTGATGGCATGCACTGCCCGCGAGCACCGCATTAACATGCTGGACCCTGAGAGATGCAATGCAGTGCTCGTACCCATTATCCGAGGACAGGAAACCACCGCATCCAGAAACGCACTGTCGGAGCGACGTCTTGAAAAAGACGCGCTGCACAACAGTGTTGCTCTTTTAGGAAATTCGCAACAATACATACCGCTCTGGAGGAGCGGACCCAAAGAACGCCAGGCAAGAAACCCAGCTTGACCATCTGCCACTGCATGTCACACACTCTAGACCGGGAGATCGCTTTCGTTCACTCTCTGTCTGAAACTCAGCTGGAGGAACCCTCATCGACTCTCTCAGAAGGCTGTTGAAGTGTCTGAAGCGAAAAGGATGCTTAAGCTTTGCACGCGCTGTGCTTATATTGCCAAATTGATTGCAACGAGCATCAGCTGCGCAAGCTGAAGCTGCCAACTCATTGCCATTTCATTGGCCTGTTTATATACTCTTTCAGATGATTGGCTTTCTTAACAAAGTTTTTTCCACATAGCATTGAAGTTCCCCTCCCGAAGGGAAACTTTTGATACCATACTGTTTTTTTTTTACTGAAAGCACAAAATTCTGTCCATGACTGCTTATATGACATGTCTTGGAAAATGAACTGTAAGAATGAATGGAAACACTAGCGCAGGGGTGCCCAAACATTTTTGTATAAAGGGCCAAAAACAAAATATCATTGAGAGTCGTGGGCCGAAGGTAAATAAACCAAACTACAGTATGTTTTATTAAAGTTGCCATGGCTAACTTCCTAAGTTATTTATTAATGTTTTAAAATAAATAGAAAACCTTACTTTAAGTGGTATTAACTAATACAGTATAACTTTTTAAATGATAACTTATTACAATAAAAACAAACAATCACATTTATAACACAGTGGAGTTCAACGCTGAATACACTAGTCAAGAAGAATCTGCCTTTGACTTGATTTGCTCACCAAAGTCTCTACATTTAAACAAAATCAGATTAATTTACACCATTTAATTGAAACATTTAATTTCAGCTAGCTTTTAACAATAAAACAATGGTGAGGCAAATCAAAGGTTACCATGGGCCAACTTTGGCATTCCCTCAGACTCACATGTACCGGGAGAGTTTTACATAGGGCTAGCGCCCTATCTAACAAATGTAAACATTACCTGTTGAAACATCAGTGAGCATCTGATGTGTGTGATCACATGAGGTAGAATGATAATCATGATAAAATCTTGCAGTGTGTGATGCACTTGCACTATGTTACTTGTTCTCATTTATAAGTCAGCATTGATAAAAGCATCTTCCAAATGAAATAATTCATTTATTCATTTTCTTATCAACTTAGTCCCTTTATTAATCAGGGGTCGCCACAGCGAAATGATCCGCCAACTTATCCAGCATATGTTTTACGCAGCGGATGCCCTTCCAGCCACAACCCACACACATACACAAAACACACATACACTCTTGCATTCACACACATACACTATCTCCAGTCCCAGCCGTGGCTCGAACCAGCAACCTTCTTGCTGTGAGGCGATCATGCTACCCACTGCGCCACCATGACGCCCTAAATGAAAGAATTGAAATACAATTTGAGATGGTTAGGCTTTTAAACTGTAGTCTGAACACAGCTTTAATCAGTAATTTAAAAGGATAGTTCATCTAAAAAAATTAACACTTATTATCTCTCAATGCCTTCTCACTCTCGTTGTTCTAAACCTGTATAATTTATTTGTTCTGGGGGTCACAAGATAATTTGAACAACTTTAAATAATCAAAAGAACACTTTTTAGAAATGTATTGTTTTGTGTTTCACAGAAGAATTCGTATCTTCAGAATGACATAAAGTGAGTATTTTTTATTTTTTTATGTACTTTGCCAGTTAAGTTTGACGTCCTTCTTAAGTAGCTTAAACTTAATTCTTTCTTCAATTATGGAACAATAGATTCTTTACTTGAAGCTAATTTAATGGCATTACAACATCTTTACTCTACCTTAATTTAATCTTAAATAGATTTTTAGGGTCCACTTTCTGTTCATAAGTTCTTTCTATTCTTTTAGTTTTAAATTGTATCATCAGTGTTTAAACAGACATTACTTCAATCACTGATGATATTAATGTGTTGCAACACCAGTGCAGGAGGGGTCTCTTGCTACAGTAAGGGAACACCTCCACATCGCCCCCTATTGGCCATATGTATTAGTTAGAACACAAAAAGTATGTTACAGCTTACATTGTATTGGTCCCTTCACCTGTCATTCACTCTAACTCTGTCACTCAGAGCATGGTGCTCATGCTCATTTTATGCAAGGTCAGACTCAATCATGTTTTTTGCTTAAGGGAACTTAAAAAACTGCTCAGCCAAACCTCCTCATCCAAATCCTCACCCCACCCCCACCACTGACTTCATACATGAGATACATTCATTCTTTAAAACAAAGCTTGCCATATAAGAACCATTTTGGTTCCCCAGAGAACCTAGTAAAGCATTCTTTAAAGAACCAATTTTTTTCCACAGAGTAAAGAACTAATGATTAATTTAAAGAATCATTGTCAACTTTAAAGAACATTTGTGGAATTTAAAGCTTCTACAGTTTATGGTGGACAAATCACCATTTTTTACTGTCTTCACCTTCTTTCTGTGTAAGATATAATGTAATGTACATGATAAAGCATGAAACTTTTCAGTTCAGTCTCCTGAATAGATTGAATGTTTTTGGCTTACCTCAAAGATTAAGCACCAAATATCATTGCCTATTGCTTGGCAAGGATTTTGCTGTTAAATAAGACTCTTAAAATAGTTTTGGGATCAGAAACCTGCTTAGTAACCTTCTATTCATCATAATCCAAACATTGTTACTCAATTTAGTTATTTCCTTTCAAAACTCGCTCCGTAATGGTGTTGAGAAGATGTGGAGGCTAAATGTCTTTCAGAGGAAGTCATTATATATTTGTGGAACATCAAAGTGTCAGTGGGACAGGGAGATAAATTGTAATTGGCCAGTTCGGGTCATGCTCAATGCCAGGGTTGCCTAGAGACAGGAAACGCTTGATTCTAATTGGCTTGTCTGTCTGATGCTGCTTGCCGGTGTCCTGTCCTGCATCACGGCACACTTTATTTCAGCCCCACACCAAAAGATCTGCATGACCCTTTGGTCCGGAGAGTAGACTGACAGAGGGAATTATTGCTAGAAGTTTCTGGTATGGTAGAGACAAGCATGAATGGAGGTGGCAGAGGTGTTGGTTGGAGGCGGTGTAGAGTTTTTAGGCTTGAATTACCCAAATGAAGGCTATATAACAAAGGCAATGGCCTGAGATGTATTTCTCATCACTAATAATTTCATTTGTAAAACACTGAACTAAAGTCAGTGAGAAACACATTCAGAGCCTTGATGGTACCAGTGAAGATGGGATGCCATTCATTCGAGTTTCAGTACTATATAAAAATACAGAATGATGTCTTTTTGGTCAAATCATTATGAAATAATGTCACGATTATTTATTTTTTAAGTAGAAATAAAATGTGATGAGCTACAATCTACTTCATCTGTCCTATACAGTATGGTAATTAACAACAACAATAAATAAAGAGTTAAAAATGTATAGTTATTGTTCAACAGGAATCAGTTTTTTCAGCAAATGGATATTTTGTATAATTCTGTCTAGACATACATAGTTTGTTTACACTAGTTAACATTTCATTGTAGTAATTGTCTTGCAGTAAAGTTTAACAATAAAATGTTATATCAATTTATATAGATTTCTTATAGTATTTATCACTGTAAAGCTCTATTTAATTATAAGCCTTTATTACAATTACTTACAAAAGTATAATGTATCCATTTAAAAATGCAACCATCCTGGGTCTTTATGGAGTTTTAATAGGACTATAAAAGTCCAGATTATGTTAGAAAGGCAGTAAAAATCAAATGCAATTGGCTGACAGATATTTATACAGTACAGGCATCTGTTATATAAATCTTGGAAGAATTACCTCAGACTAAAAGCTATGGAATATGAAATATGTAAATCAAACACACCTTTAATGAGGTACTTTTTCACAAGTGAAAAGTTGGATAAACATAATCAGTACATCAATTTTAACAGCAAATAAACAGCATTGCTGGCTTGACAATATGACAATACTTGATCTAATGAAATCTAGCAAAACATTGGTAATGTGAAGATTCAGCCTTGAATCCATCAACAATTTCTTGAGGTTCCAATATAAAATGTCATATATACATTTGTTAGATTTGTCTCATCTTCCTTTTCCATATTAACAACAAAAGCAACAAATCAGTTAATGAATACAAATATATATATATATATATATATATATATATATATATATATATATATATATATATATATATATATATATATATATATATATATATATATATATATTTATATATATATATATACATTATTTGGTCCACAGCAGGTATGAAATGTAGCTATAAAACTCAAAAGTTTTTTTCTCCATTGTTAATCTCTGCATACCTACCATTGGTGTGAATGCCTGAAGCATGTATGTTTAATTCCAGAATGCTTGCTATTATTTCATTCCTGGATCTGCAAGGTCGCCTACGTCTATGAAAGCGTCCTCAACTTCAGCTTGCCAAACAGAAAACACAATGACAGAAAGAGCACAAATATTGAACAAATCACATTTTTGACTCAACAGAGCATGTCATATTTTTGTGCGTTGTAATTACTGAGAGAAAAATCCAATACAAAAGCTGTGAAATGTGTGACTTGCTCTCCACTAAAGACCTATATATTACAACAGCATTGGAGTGGAGAAAAATTCAACACATCTGTGAGTGGTGAGTGTTAGTCTGCGCCGGGTCTTCAGTTCTAATGTGGCAAGTTGGTGAGGTTTTATGCACCCTCCTGTCATTTATGCTGGATGTGGCGGCTCTCACATGGTTGACTTACTGAAGCATTTTGACTTCATGTTAGTCACGGTGGAAAAGTAAGCACCAAGCAAATCATCCTTTAAGTGTGATTGATTGTTTAAAATGTGACGTCATGGAAATGACGGAATCTACAGAATTGAATGTTTATACATGAACACTCTTAATTATAAAGGTTATTTATTAGATGGTTACATGAAACCCTGTCCCATCTATGGAACCTTTATCAATTGTGCATACTTATGGCCATTTTTGGCTTTGTGAAACATATTTTGGCCAAAATATTCCAAACAGCATACATTTTGGCTAAATTTTGAATTTTTTATTAAATGGTAATATTTGAATGCTAATATTTCACCCTTGCCATATGTAATGCCAGTGCTATTTAAGCAAAATATCATACATTCTTACTTACAGAGCATTTTTATGCTGGAAAGCAGACTGACAGAATTGTAAATATTTTGTAAAAATGAAATGTTAAAAGAAATGTAACAATTTTTTAAAGACTTGGCTTAATTTATTATAGAATAAATTATTATCAAATTACAAAATTATGTGGGTGTTGGTATGGATATTAGAGTTTAATCCAAGACTAGTAACAAAAAATAATAATAATATTAATAATAATAACAATCTGCTTAACACAGGGGTGCCCAAACTCTGTCCTCGAGGGCCAGTGTCTTGCAAAGTTTAGTTCCAACTCCAATTAGACACAGCTAAACCAGCTAATCAAGCTCTTACTACGTATACTTGAAACGTTCAGGCAGGTGTGTTGAAGGAAGTTGGAACTAAACTATGCAGGACACCGGCTCTTTAGGACTGAGTTTGGGCACCCCTGGCTTAACATGTAGGTTAAATAATAGTTTTGTTGTTTTTTTCATTAAATAGTGCATTATGTAAACAAACTGTAATGTTTGGTATTATTTAGGACTGATGCTAGCAAATAAATTCTATATCAGTGTAAATAAATGAAATTTGATGCTATATGATGGCCTTTTTAATTTCTGCCCTCTGTGGACATAAGTATTTTCATTTTTATATTGGTGCACAAAAGCATCTTTATAGTGAAAAATATTTATTTAGATTTTTCAGAATATTCTTTACAATATGTTCACTCAGAGGCTTTTTGAGGAACCAAAATGCTTTCCTATTGCATCACTTTTGGACTTTTATTTTTTATAATACATATACAGTTGAAGTCAGAATTATTAGCCCCCCTTTTTAATTTTTTTCTCTTTTTTAAATATTTTCCAAATGATGTTTAACAGAGCAAGGAAATTTTCACAGTATGTCTGATAATATTTTGTCTTCTAAAGAAAGTCTTATTTGTTTTATTTCGACTAGAATAAAAGCAGTTTTTAATTTTTTTAAAAACATTTTAAGGTCAAAATTATTAGCTCATTTAAGGTATATATTTTTGATAGTCTACAGAACAAATCATCTTTATACAATAACTTGCCTAATAACCCTAACCTGCCTAGTTAACCTAATTAACCTAGTTAAGCCTTTAAATGTCACTTTAAGCTGTATAGAAGTGTCTTGAAAAATATCTAGTCAAATATTATTTACTGTTATCATGGCAAAGATAAAATAAATCCGTTATTAGAAATGAGTTATTAAAACTATTGTGTTTAGAAATGTGTTGAGAAAATCTCTCCGTTAAACAGAAAATGGGGAAAAAATAAACAGGGGGCTAATAATTCAGGGGGGCTAATAATTCTGACTTCAACTGTATGTATGTTTGTGTCCTTTGACCCCTTCAATGTCTTTCATATCCCCTCACACCTGTCTGTTTTCTTTGTGATCTCTGGTTTTGTGAGGTTGGTCTTCACATTTATGGCTTACATTAGTCTACAGTAGAAGTGCTTTAAATCGCCCCACCCCCTTCCAGTCAGACACTGAGTTACAGTCATAAAGATAAAGGTTGAGGTGCTTTCCCGACCTGTGTAGACATACAGATCAAACCGCCTGCCAACATCATGCATACTGCTTTACGTATTAGGAAGTCACTTGGTTTAAGAGTCATTAAACACCAAATGGTCCCTTGTGATTTAGCTTCACTGCTCATTTTTAGTGGGTCTCTAATACACCATAAATAAATCCATTTTTGAAGTTAAGATTATTGGAGTACGTTTTACAGGACAATACAATTTCAGTATTTCTACTTCAAAATTATGTTTTATGCAATATATCTTTGTAAGATACTTTGTGTAAGTGTAAGTAACAATTTATATATGATTTTTTTCCATATATGACCATTTAAAATTTTACACTACATGTCCTGAAGTTGCATCATTGAGAAAAGTGAACAAATGCACTTTCATATGTTAAAAGGGTAACGATTTACTTCAAGGGAGTATTCATAAGACTGTCATGACACCTTTAATACTGGTCATGCCCAACTGAGCCTGGTTCTCTCAAGGTTTTTTTCCTTCACTTTCATCAATTGGTGAAGTTTTTTTCCCTGCCACTGTCACCACTGCCTTTCTTGGTTTGGGACTTGTGGAGCTGCGCATCAATGGATTTGCTCTTCAGTGTTTGGACTTTCAGCGGTGAAAAACCACACTGAACTGAACTAAACTGAACTTCAACTGTAAAAACTGGACTGACACAACTTCTATGTTAAGTTGCTTTGACACAATCTACATTGTAAAAGCGCTATATAAATAAACATGATTTGAATTGAATTTAATAATAATAATGACATGACCTCTGTCATTAAGTGTCATTTGCTCAGTTGTAATTTTTTATGCAAGTGTGATGCTGTTTGAGATGGGTTTTTCATGACAATTTGACATAACCAAATACATCATAACCTGTATTTGTCTTTGTCATGACAACTTGACATTACATAAACAAGAAAAAAGTGTCTTGTCATGACAGCTTAACATTACCAAGACAACATAACTTGTCATATATCTGTCATAAACATAATTGCTATTATGTTATGTTGTTGTTATGTTATTAGTAATGTTGCCTTGGTGATGTCAAGTTGTCATCAAAGACATCTCAACCTATGGCTGTGTCTCATTTCAAAGACTGCATCCTCCAAAGGATGTAGACTTCAAAGGTGTGTCCTTGAAGTCCACACAGGCCAATCTAGCCTACAGAGGACAGATTTTGTCACCTAGCAACAGTAACAGCTGTCGTTAATCAGCGGTAATAAAATTTGTAATGACATTTTTTTAGCAATTTTAAAACTTCTATTAAGCGATCTGAAGGTTTACAAAATACTGGAAATATATTCCCTTTGATCCATACATGTACACATAAAAATGTAAACTGTCTATAACATCGCTTTTTAGTAAGACATTACATGCTCTTGTTTGTTTCTTTAACATGTGTTTAGATATCCACGTAAAAAAAAACCTATTTCATACATTTTTAAACTGTATCCGAAGTTTTCTTTTAAAAACGCCCTGCTGTTATCAGTGCGCAATGAATCTTGGGATATTCAAGGTCGCGAAGAATCCACCAGTTGTGTCCTTCATTGATGCATTTTGAGGCTGCATTTGAAGGTGCCTTAATTTTTTTTAAAAATGAGACAGCCTTTGTCGTGCCGCGATGACGCAGCGCTCTTCCAATGCATCCTTCGGAGGATGCAGCCACTGAAATGAGACACAGCTAATGTCACCTTACCATTTAAAATGACATAACGAGAAAATGACACTTAATGACAGTTGTCATAAGTGTGCATAAAATCTCATATTCATGACGTGCCAGTCTCCACAGTCATTACAGTCACATGCCTGTCTACACAGCCATATCACCCTGCAGCTCAAGACCATTTACTCACTGAAGCTAAGCAGGGCTGAGCCTGGTCAGTACCTGGATGTGAGACCACATGGGAAAACTAGATTGCTGTTGGAAGTGGTGTTAGTGAGGCCACCAGAGGGCACTCAACCTGCGGTCTGTGTGAGTCCTAATGCCCCAGTAACGTGAAGGGGACACTATACTGTCAGTGAACGCCGCTTTTCGAATGAGATGTAAATCGTGGTCCTGACTCTCTGTGATCATAAAAAATCCCATGGCACTTCTCTTAAAGAGTAGGGGTGTAACCCTGGTGTTCAGGCCCCTTACCCATCATGGCCTCCCAATCATCCCCATCCACCAAATTTGCTCTATCACTGTCTCTCCACTCCATCTATAGCTGGTGTGTGGTGAGTGCACTGGCGCCGTTGTCCTGTGGCTGCTGTCGCATTATCCAAGTGGATGCTGCACACTGGTGGTGGTGTGGAGAAACCCCCCAGATTGTGAAGTGCTTTGGGTGTATGGCCATACACGATAAATGCACTATATAAATACACATTACTTACTTACTTATGAACACTCTCTTCAAGTATGGAACCAAAAAGGACATTTTAAACAGTTTGTGCTTACAAGCTCTAAAAAGCTTGTCATTTTTTTTTCAAGTAATTAGATTTTACATTAAATGCTTAAACAGCAAAAAATAAAAAATAAAAATTGTTGAAGGTAATGGTTTGTTTGTATTAGGTTTGTGTTGACATTATTTCATGGTTACTGAGATTTATTTGTGTATGAATTCAACAAACAAAAAGATTAAAACTAAGACAAATATATATTACAATAACAGGGGTATGGCGACGCAGTGGCGCATTAGGTAGTGCTGTCGCCTCACAGCAAAAAGGTCGCTGGTTCAAGCCTCGGCTGGGTCAGTTGGCGTTTCTGTGTGGAGTTTGCATGTTCTCCCTGCATTCGCGTGGGTTTCCTCCGGGTGCTCCGGTTTCCCCCACAGTCCAAAGACATGCGGTACAGGTGAATTGGGTTGGCTAAATTGCCCGTAGTGTATGAGTGTGTAGGGATGTTTCCCAGAGATGGGTTGCAGCTGGAAGGGCATCCGTTGCGTAAAACGTGTGCTGGATAAGTTGGCGGTTCATTCCGCTGTGGCAACCCCGGATTAGTCAAGGGACTAAGCCGAAAAGAAAATGAATGAATGAATAACAGGGGTCTTAGTATCCTTTCATGAATCAAAATCCTCACAACTGTCTACATGTGTGATAAATGTTAATTACGCAGTGTCTAAAAGAGTTTAGATGATGTGTTGGTGTATCTGCTACAGCTGTAGACTATAGTGACCAACTAAAAAGTGCTGCTCATGCCATAGGCAATATGGGACTGGCCAAACAGGGACTAACCAAATCAAATAAATAGAATACAGAGAGGAAAAATGTACCACCTCTCAACCTGGTGCAAGCTTTACAAGCATGTGTCATGTGCCTGTCTACTGAACTTCTGCCACATACTAAACCAACTGCCCTTATTAGGCTTTCTGAAGAAGCAATAAGCTGAACGGCGAGACACATCAGTATGTAAGGTGTTTTCAGTCTCAGATACTGCGTGTTTAACATGCATTGAATTGTATATTGCTGTTGGTTAACAGTAGGTCTGAAGTTCTTTTTTTATTTCCACTTTAAGGACACACCTGGAAGGGCTAGTGCGGGTTTGTCTATCTGTCTATACAGTAATCCCCCCTTCTTGTTCTGGGAAAATTCCACAGATCTGAACCACACCTTTCAAATGCTTCTAATATGATACTCATCTACAGGAAACTATTATTTATTAGACTACACTGTAACTATATAAAGTTGGCCCTCTAAACTGAAAAAGTCATGTGTAACTTATGAATAAAACTATCTGTTTTAGTATACAGAAGCGTTTTCTAGAGATTCAGGATAGTTGAGAACGTTAAAACTGGCCTTGGATGTTCCATTAAACTGACAAATGTCTTTGCTCTGTATGGTTATTAGCAGAATCTAAGCCTTGAACAAATAACTAATATAAAACACACAGAAACATGTCTAAACCATCTCTTAAAGCAAGTTTGTCTGGAGTTTATTGAGCTCCATAAATAGATTTTGGAAAGCTGATTTTGCTTTTGAAGCTACTACAAGACATCAGAGCTTTAGAGCCTGTAAAACAAGGTGAGGATGTTAAATAAGCCCACAAATGCACTCTTAGACTTTCCCAATCATTTGTTTTAGGCTATTCCTGGGATTTAGGGCTTGAATTTTTTTTCTTTCTCTTATTTGCTTTTTTGGTTTAAACTTTTCTGATTATCACATAAGTACGTGATATTGTGCAGCAATGATCCATTGTTATACTAAAACAAAACCTCAAACAGTAGTAACAGGACAAAAAGCTCAAGTGTGAAGATTAAAATTATGGTGGAGATTAAAAATAGAAAACAACCTACAATTTCAGTCCTTTGACAATGGGTTGTTCAAATGGAGCCCCCTTTCAGTCATAGCAAGGAAAGCTGGTCATTCTGATTCTATGATTTCTAAAAAAATAGCATCTTTACAATGTCCCTAACACAAGTCGCCCAAAAAGGCTGGACACCCACAAAAGGCAAAAAAATGAGAGGACATGATAATGTAGAGAATCTCAATAGACAATTAACACTGCAGCTGGATCTGTGTTTTAGACATACTGTATGTTGTAATTTAATATATTATGATAATGAACATGAACAATATCAATATTTTGGGCCGTTTAAAACACTGTGAATAATTATTTAATAATTATTAGTGATGTCCCATGAGAGACTAGTGATGCCCTGTCAATGATGTCCTGTGAGAGACTAGTGATATCTCGTAAGAGACTAGTGATGTCCTGTGAGAGACTAGTGATGTCTCGTAAGAGACTAGTGATGTCCTGTGAGAGACTAGTGATATCTCGTGTGAGACTAGTGATGTCCTGTGAGAGACTAGTGATGTCTCGTAAGAGACTAGTGATGTCCTGTGAGAGACTAGTGATGTCTATGAGGGAATAGTGATGTCCTGTGAGGGACTAGTGATGTCCTGTGAGAGACTAGTGATGTTTTTGAGAGACTAGTAATGTTTTTGAGAGACTAGTGATGTCCTGTGAGAGACTAGTAGTGTTGTCCCGTGACAGACTAGTGATGTTCTATAAGAGACCAATGATGTCCTGTAAGAGACCAGTGAAATCATACGAGAGACTAGTGATGTCCCGTGAGAGAATAGTAGTGTCCTGTTAGTGATGTCTGTGAGAGACTAGTGATGTCCTATGAGAGACTAGTGATGTCTCGTGTAAGACTAGTAATGCTTTAGAGACTAGTGATGTCCCGTGAGAGGTTAGTGATGTCCTGTTAGTGATGTCTGTGAGAGATTAGTGATGTCCTGTGAGAGACTAGGGATGTACTGTTAGTGGTGAGAGACTTGTGATGTCCTGTGAGAGACTAGTGATGTCCTGTGAGAAACTAGTGAAATCTTATGAGAGACTAGTGATGTCCTGTTAGTGATGTCTGTGAGAGACTAGTGATGTCCTGTGAGACTAGTAATGTCCCAAGAAAAACTAGTGATGATTTTTAAGGACTAGTGATGTCCCATGAGAGACTAGTGATGTCCTGTGAGAGACTAGTGAAATCCTGTGAGAGACTAGTAGTGTTGTCCCGTAACAGACTAGTGATGTCCTATGAGAAACCAATGATGTCCTGTGAGAGACTAGTGAAATCCTACGAAAGATTAGTGATGTCTCGTGAGAGAACAGTGATGTCCTGTTAGTGATGTCTGTGAGAGACTAATGATGTCCTATGAGAGACTAGTAATGTCTTGTGCGAGACTAGTAATGCTTTGAGAGACTAGTGATGTCTCGTGAGAGAATACTGATGTCCTGTTAGTGATGTCTGTGAGAGACTGGTGATGTCTCGTGAGAAACTAGGGATGTCCTGTTAGTGATGTCTGTGAGAGACTAGTGATGTCCTGTGAGAGACAAGTGATGTCCTGTGAAAAACTAGTGAAATCCTATGAGAGACTAGTGAGATTAGTGATGTCCTGTGAGAGACTACTGATGTCCCATGAAAAACTAGTGATGATTTTTAAGGACTAGTGATATCCCGTGAGAGACTAGCGATGTCCTGTTAGTCATGTCTGTGAGTGATTAGTGATGTCATGTGAGAGACTAGTAATGTCCTGTGAGAGACAACTGATGTCCTGTGAGAAACTAGTGAAATCCTATGAGAGACTAGTGATGTCCTGTTAGCAATGTCTGTGAGAGACTAGTGATGTTCTATGAGAGACAAGTGATGTCCCGTGAGATACTAGTGATGTTTTTGACAGACTAGTGATGTCCAGTGAGAGACTAGTGATGTCCTGTTAGTGGTGTCTGTGAGAAACTAGTGATGTCCCGTGAGGGACTAGGGATGTCCTGTTAGTGATGTCTGTGAGAGACTAGTGATGTCCTGTTAGTGATGTCCTGTGAGAGACTAGTGATGTCCCATAAGAGTCTAATGATGTCCCATGAGAGACTAGTGATGTACTGTGAAAGACTAGGGATGTACTGTGAGACACTAGTGATGTCCTGTGTAAAACTAGTGTTGTCTGTGAAAGACTAGTAATGTCCTGTGAGAGACTAGTGATGTCTCGTGAGAGACTAGTGATGTCCTGTTAGTGTTGTCTGTGAGAGACTGGTGGTGTCCCGTGAGAGACTAGGTCTGTCCTGTTAGTTATGTCTGTGAGAGACTAGTGATATCCTGTGAGAGACAACTGATGTCCTGTGAGAAAATAGTGAAATCCTATGAGAGACTAGTGATGTCCTGTTAGCAATGTCTGTGAGAAACTAGTGATGTCCTATGAAAGACAAGTGATGTCCCGTGAGAAACTAGTGATGTTTTTGACAGACTAGTGATGTCCAGTGAGAGACTAGTGATGTCCTGTTAGTGGTGTCTGTGAGAAACTAGTGATGTCCTGTGAGGGACTAGTGATGTCCTGTGAGGGACTAGGGATGTCCTGTTAGTGATGTCTGTGAGAGACTAGTGATGTCCTGTTAGTGATGTCCTGTGAGAGACTAGTGATGTCCCATAAGAGTCTAATGATGTCCTATGAGAGACTACTGATGTACTGTGAAAGACTAGGGATGTACTGTGAGACACTAGTGATGTCCTGTGTAAAAGTAGTGTTGTCTGTGAAAGACTAGTGATGTCCTGTGAGAGACTAGTGATTTCCTGTTCTTGTTGTCTGTGAAAGACTAGTGATGTCCTGTGAGAGACTAGTGATGTCTCGTGAGAGACTAGTGATGTCCTGTTAGTGTTGTCTGTGAGAGACTGGTGGTGTCCCGTGAGAGACTAGGGCTGTCCTGTTAGTGATGTCTGTGAGAGACTAGTGATGTCCTGTGAGAGACAAGTGACGTCCTGTGAGAAACTAGTGAAATCCTATAAGAGACTAGTGATGTCCTGTGAGAGACTACTGATGTCCCATGAAACAACTGGTGATGATTTTTAAGGACTAGTGATGTCCCGTGAGAGACTAATGATGTCATGTTAGTCATGTCTGTGAGTGATTAGTGATGTCCTGTGAGAGACTAGTGATGTCCTGTGAGAAACTAGTAAAATCCTATGAGAGACTAGTGATGTCCTTTTAGCGATGTCTGTGAGAGACTAGTGATGTCCTATGGGAGACAAGTGATGTCCCGTGAGAGACTAGTGATGTTCTTGAGAGACTATTGATGTCCCGTGAGAGACTAGTGATGTCCTGTTAGTGGTGTCTGTGAGAAACCAGTGATCTCCCATGAGAGACTGGGGATGTCCTGTTAGTGATGTTTGTAAGAGACTAGTGATGTCCTGTAAGAAATTAGTGATGTTTTTAGAGACTAGTGATGTTCCGTGAGAGACTAGTGATGTCCTGTTAGTGATGTCTCTGAGGGACTAGTGATGTCCCCTGAAAGACTAGAGATGTTTTTGGGAGACTAGGGATGTCCCGTGAGAGACTAGTGACATCCTGTTAGTGATGTCCTGTAAGAGACTAGTGATGTCCCATGAGAGTCTAGTGATGTCCCATGAGAGACTAGTGATGTACTGTGAAAGACTAGGGATGTACTGTGTGATACTAGTGATATGCTGTGTGAAACTAGTGTTGTCTGTGAGAGATTAGGGATGCCCTGTGAGAGACTAGTGATGTCCAGTTCTTGTTGTCTGTGAGAGACTAGTGATGTCCCGTGAGAGACTAGTGATGCCCTGTTACTGATGTCCTGTGAGAGACTAGTGATGTCTCGTAAGATACTAGTAATGTCCTGTGAGAGACTAGTGATGTCCTGTTCTTGTTGTCTGTGAAAGACTAGTGATGTCCCGTGAGAGACTAGTGATGCCCTTTTACTGATGTCCTGTGAGAGACTAGTGATGTCTCGTAAGAGACTAGTAATGTCCTGTGAGAGACTAGTGATCTCTGTGAGACAATAGTGATGTCCTGTGAGGGACTAGTGATGTCCTGTGAGAGACTAGTGATGTTTTTGAGAGACTAGTGATGTCCCGTGAGAGACTAGTAATGTTTTTGAGAGACTAGTGTTGTCCCGTGACAAACTAGTGATGTCCTATAAAAGACCAATGATGTCCTGTAAGAGACTAGTGAAATCCTACGAGAGACTAGTGATGTCCCGTGAGAGAATAGTAGTGCCCTGTTAGTGATGTCTTTGAGAGACAAGTGATGTCCTATGAGAGACTAGTGATGTCTCGTGCGAGACTAGTAATGTTTTTAGAGACTAATGATGTCCTGTTAGTGATGTCTGTGAGAGACTAGTGATGTCCTGTGAGAGACTAGTGATGTCTGTGAGAGACTAGTGATGTCCTGTGAGAGACTATGGATGTCTTGTTAGTGATGTCTGTGAGAGACTAGTGATGTCCTGTAAGAGACTAGTAGTGTTGTCCAGTAACAGACTAATGATGTCGAATGAGAAGCCAATGATGTCCTGTGAGAGACTAGTGAAATCATACGAGAGACTAGTGATGTCTCGTGCAAGACTAGTAATGCTTTGTGAGACTAGTCATGTCTCGTGAGAGACTAGTGATGTCCTGTTAGTGATGTCTGTGAGAGACTGGTGATGTTCCGTGAGAGACTAAGGATGTCCTGTTAGTGATGTCTGTGAGAGACTAGTGATGTCCTGTGAGAGACAAGTGATGTCCTGTGAGAAACAAGTGAAATCCTATGAGAGACTGGTGATGTCCTGTTAGCGATGTCTGTGAGAGACTAGTGATGTCCTGTGAGAGACTAGGGATGTCCCATGAAAAACTGGTAATGATTTTTAAGGACTAGTGATGTCCCGTGAGCAACTAGTGATGTCCTGTTAGTGATGTCTTTGAGTGATTAGTGATGTCCTATGAGAGACTAGTGATGTCCTGGAAGAGACAATTCATGTCCTGTGAGAGACTAGTGGAATCCTGTAAGAGACTAATGATGTTCTGTTAATCATGTCTGTGAGTGACTTGTGATGTCCTGTGAGAGACTAGTGATGTCCCCTGAGAGACGAGGGATGTTTTTGGGAGACTGGTGGTGTCCCGTGAGAGACTGGTGATGTCATGTTAGTGATGTCCTGTGAGAGACTAGTAAAATCCTATGAGAGACTAGTGATGTCCTGTGAGAGACTAGTGATGTACTGTATGAGACTAGTGTTGTCTGTGTGAGATTAGTGATGTCCTAAGAGAATACAGTAGCGATGTCCTATTAATGATGCCCTGTGAGAGACTAGTGATGTCCTGTTAGTGATGTCCTGTGAAAGACTAGTGATGTCTTGTGAGAGACTAGTGATGTCCTGTTAGTGATGTCTGTGAGAGACTAGTGATGTCCCCTGAGAGACTAGTGATGTCCCTTAAGAGACTAATGATGTGTTGTGAAAGACTAGTGATGTTCTGTTATTGATATCTGTGAGAGAATAGTGATGTCCTGTGAGAGACTAGTGATGTCCTTGTATTGATGTCTACGAGAGAATAGTGATGTCCTGTGAGGGACTAGTGATGTCCCCTAAGAGACTAGTGATGTCCCTTAAGAGACTAATGATGTGTTGTGAGAGACTAGTGATGGCCTGTTATTGATGTCTGTGAGAGAATAGTGATGTCCTGTGAGAGACTAGTCATGTCCCGTGAGAGACTAGTGATGTCCCGCGAAAGACTAATGATGTTTTGTGAGAAACTAGTGATGTCCTGTGAGAGACTATTGATGTCCTGTGAGAGACTATTGATGTCCTGTGAGAGACTAGTGATGTCCCATGAGAGACTAGTGACGTCCCATGAGAGACTAGTGATGTCCCATAAGAGACTAATGATGTCTTGTGAGAGACTAGTGATGTCCTGGTATTGATGTCTGTGAGAGACTAGTGAAATCCTGTAAGAGACTAGTGATGTCCCGTGAGAGACTAGTGATGTCCTGTTAGTGATGTCTGTGAGAGACTAGTAATGTCCCGTGAAAGACTAGTGATGTCCCCTGAGAGTCTAGAGATATCCCATAAGAGACTAATGATGTGTTGTGAGAGACTAGTGATGTCCTGTTATCGATGTCTGTGAGAGAATAGTGATGTCCTGTGAGGGACTAGTGATGTCCTGTCAGAGACTAGTGATGTCCTGTGAGAGACTAGTGATGTCCCATAGAGACAAGTGATGTCCCGTAAGAGACTAGAGATGTCCCATAAGAGACTAATGATGTCTTGTGAGAGACTAATGATGTCCTGTTATCAATGTCTGTGAGATAATAGTGATGTCCTGTGAGGGACTAGTGATGTCCTGTGAGAGACTAGTAATGTCCTGTGAGAGACTAGTGATGTCCCATAGAGACAAGTGATGTCCCGTAAGAGACTAATGATGTCCTGTGAGAGACTAATGATGTCCTGTGAGAGACTAGTGATGTCCTTGTATTGCTGTCTGTGAGAGAATAGTGATGTCCTGTGAGGGACTAGTGATGTCCCCTGAGAGACTAGTGATGTCCCTTAAGAGACTAATGATGTGTTGTGAGAGACTAGTGTTGTCCTGTTATTGATGTCTGTGAGTGAATAGTGATGTCCTGTGAGAGACTAGTGATGTCCCGCGAGAGACTAATGATGTCTTGTGAGAAACTAGTGATGTCCTGTGAGAGACTAGTGATGTCCCCTGAGAGACTAGTGATGTCCCATGAGAGACTAGTGATGTCCTGTGAGAGACTAGTGATGTCCCATGAGAGACTAGTGATGTCCCATGAGAGACTAGTGATGTCCCATGAGAGACTAATGATGTCTTGTGAGAGACTAGTGATATCCTGGTATTGATGTCTGTGAGAGAATAGTGATATTGATGTCCTGTGACGGACTAAGTGATGTCCTGTGAGATACTAGTGATATTTTTGAGAGACTGGTGTTGTCCCGTGAGAGACTAGTGATGTCCTGTGAGAGACTAGTGAAATCCTGTGAGAGACTAGTGATGTCCCGTGAGAGACTAGTGATGTTCTGGTAGTGATGTCTGTGAGAGACTAGTAATGTCCTGTGAGAGACTAGTGATGTCCCGTGAAAGACTGGTGATGTCCCCTGAGAGACTGGTGATATCCCATAAGAGACTAATGATGTGGTGTGAGAGACTAGTGATGTCTTGTTATCGATGTCTGTGAGAGAATAGTGATGTCCTGTGAGGGACTAGTGATGTCCTGTGAGAGACTAGTGATGTCCTGTGAGAGGCTAGTGATGTCCCATAGAGACAAGTGATGTCCCGTAAGAGACTAATGATGTCCCATAATAAGAGACTAATGATGTCTTGTGAGAGACTAGTGATATCCTGTTATTGATGTCTGTGAGAGAATAGTGGTAGTGATGTCCTTTGAGGGACTAGTGATGTCTCGTGAGAGACTAGTAGTGATGTCCTGTGAAAGACAAGTGATGTCCTGTGAGAGACTAGTAATGTCCTGTGAGAGACTAGTGAAATCCTGTGAGAGACTAGGGATGTTTGTGAGAGAATAGTGATGTCCTGTGTGGGACTAGTGATGTCCTTTGTAAGACCAATGATGTCCTGTGACAGACTTGTGATGTCCAGTGAGAGACTAGTGATGCCCTGTGTGAGACTAGTGATTTCCCGTGGAGACTAGTGATGTCCTGTTAGTGATGTCTCTGAGTGACTAGTGATGTCCCCTGAGAGACTAGAGATGTTTTTGGGAGACTAGGGATGTCCTGTGAGAGACTAGTGATGTCCCATGAGAGACTAGTGATGTCCCATGAGAGACTAGTGATGTACTGTGAGAGATTAGTGATGTCCTGTGAGAGACTAGTGATGTCCTGTTAGTTATGTCCTGTGAGAGACTAGTGATGTCCTGTTCTTGTTGTCTGTGAGAGACTAGTGATGTCCTGTGAGAGACTAGTGATGTCCCGTGAGAGACTAGCCATGGCCTGTTAGTGATGTCTCTTGAGAGACTAGTGATGTCCTGTGAGAGACTAGTTATGTCTGTCAGAGATTAGTGATGTGCTGTGAGACTAGTGATGTCCTATGAAAAACTAGTGATGATTTTTTAGGACTAGTGATGTTCCATGAGAGATTAGTGATGTCCTGTGAGAGACTAGTGAAATCCTGTGAGAGACTAGTAGTGTTGTCCTGTAACAGACTAGTGATGTCCTATGAGAAACCAATGATGTCCTGTGAGAGATTAGTGAAATCCTACGAGAGACTACTGATGTCTCGTGAGAGAATAGTAATGCTTTGAGAGACTAGTGATGTCTCGTGAGAGACTAGTGATGTCCTGTTACTGATGTCTGTGAGAGTCTGGTGATGTCCCGTAAGGAGACTAGGGATGTCCTGTTAGTGATGTCTGTGAGAAACTAGTGAAGTCCTATGAGAGACTAGTGATGTCCTGTTAGCGATGTCTGTGAGAGACTATTGATGTCCTGTGAGAGACTAGTGATGTCCCATGAAAAACTAGTGATGATTTTTAAAGACTAGTGATGTCCCGTGAGAGACTAGAGATGTCCTGTTAGTGATGTCTGTGAGTGATTAGTGATGTCCTGAGACTAGTGTATCCTGAGAGAGACTATTCATCTTCTCTGAGAGCCTAGTGGAATCCTGTGAGAGACTAATGATGTTCTGTTTGTGATGTCTGTGAGAGAATAGTGATGTCCTGTGAGAGACTAATGATGTTCTGTTTGTGATGTCTGTGAGAGAATAGTGATGTCCTGTGAGGGACTAGTGATGGCCTGTGAGAGACTAGTGATGTCCCGTGAGAATCTAGTGATGTCCCGTGAGAGACTAGTGATGTCCTGTCATTGATGTCTGTGAGAGAATAGTGATGTCCTGTGAGAGACTAGTGATGTCCAGTGAGAGACTAGTGATGCCCTGTGAGAGACTAGTGATGTCTGTGAAAGAATAGTGATGTCCTGTGAGGGACAAGTGAGGTCCTGTGAAAGACTAATGATGTCCTGTGAGAGAGTAGTGACGTCCTGTGAGAGTGATGCTCTGGGAGAGAGTGATGTCCTTTGCGAGACTAGCAGTGATGTCCTGTGAGAGACTGGTGATGTCCTGTGAGAGACTAATGATGTCCTGTGAGAGACTGATGTCAATTGTGAGACTAGTGATGCCCTGTGAGAGATTAGTAGTGATGTTCTGTGAGAGACTAGTGATGTGTTGTGAGAGACTAGTGATGTGTTGTGAGAGACTAGTCATGTCTTGTGAGACACTAGTGGAGTTCTGTGAAAGACTATGTCCTGTGGGATACTAGTGATGTCTGTGGGTGACCAATGATGTCTTGTTGGAGACTAGTGATGTCCTGTGTGAGACTAATAATGTTCCGTGAGAGACTAGTGAAATCCTTGGAGAGACCAATGATGTCCTATGAGAGACTAGTGATGCGTAGTGAAAGACAAGTGATGCCCTGTGAGAGACTAGTGATGTCCTGTGAGAGACTAGTAGTGATGTCCCGTGAGAGACTTGTGATGTTCCGTGAGAGACTACTAGTGATGTCCTGTGAGAGAATGGAATCCTATGAGAGACTAGTGATGTTCTGTGAGAGACTAGTGATGTCCTGCGAGAGACTAATGATATCCTGTGAGACTAGCGATGTCTGTGAGAGACTACTGTAGTATTGATGTTCCATGAGAGACTAGTGATGTCTGTGAGAGACCAATGATGTCCTGATGACTGTGCTAACCACTGAGCCACCACAGAACATTATCCTGCTTATTATATATACAGATGTATATTTTTTTTAAATAAATAAACAGATCTGTAAATCACATTGGGGTGGCTCAATAAAATTATTGTGCACTTTAGCATGTAATGTAATGTAGGAGATCTTAATGTTATTCTGATCAAATGTGATGCTGATAAACTGCTAGATAAAACACCAGATTCAACCCGATGAAAAGGTGTGCTGAGACATTTGCATCATTTCATCTTTCCGCATAATCCTCACTTTTTTTCCCTCTAAACCTATGCTTTATTTTCACATCTTTTCCTCTTCTCTTCATTTCAGGTTTGCTTCCTTCTCGTACAGTCTAGCTGCCCTCGATCACAAAACTCTGGCGACCGGAATGAGGTCATTATCCAAAGCTGTGATGAGGAACTGCTGCATTCTCTCACCCTCTTCCTCAGCTGCAGTCTTTAGGATCATTTTGCTCTTCTGTGACGTTACAACATTTATTTCAACACTAATTCCTATCTATCTCCTCAGAAGCTGAAGCGTGCAGACACATGTAGTTAACAATTAATTTTACAATCAATATGAAAAATATTGGCTGTAATGTTGTTCAGTGAGCAACGTCCTGGAAGCTGTCCAGTAGACTACTGAGTGTGGGAATGTTTTGAAATCACAGCGCACTGTTCTTGTGGAATGTTTCTGAACACTCAGGTAGAAGGAGGCAACACTTCCAATGGAGGGATGGTGCTTATGTTTATGGCAGCATGTGATTGGGTGTTTAATGACGCTTTCTCTTTTCGGCGGTTACTGTGGTCAGCCGTGTAGAACGTTGACTAAATTTCCAGAGGAATTACTGTTGCTCTAGGTAATATGGCACAGGCCACAAGCACCCTAAGTTCATTAAATAGATACTATCTGTGTCCTCAGGTCAAATGGCAATTGAACAAAGCATGCTGAAGCAGATGGTTTACTCTCATGTGCTCGCTTATTTGCATCTTCAACTTTCGCATATGCCTGCAATTATATTTTCCTCTCCTGTCCATCACCGTTTTACAGGGCCTTTGACATCCTCTTTTCAGGAGTTACTACAATCAACTAAATGCAAAACCATCCTATAATATTCATTATATTATTATAAAGGGCTGTTAAATTCTGATTGGCTGACAGACAATCTGTAAGGTGTGCTTTTATTTTCACACTGTTTAATTTGTTCAAAGCAGGTCTTGACTCCATGACAGTTTCATTTAATTTTATTAATTCAAATCAAAGCCAAAAATCAAAACAAAAGGATTTGGATGAGATGCGTAAGAAACTATTCTTACACATAGCAGTGGTTTTAGGACAAAAACCTGTCAAATGTCTTGGCATTTGTACTGTACATTGTCTATAGGTGTGGTAACCGTAGTATAAGTTCAACAATTGAAAAATAATTCACACTGACATGTCTCACCACCACAGGCGTGCATTGTTTTCTAATAATCCAATGGCCCGTCATCTATTAATTGCTAATAATTAAAGGGCACCTATGACGCAATCATCTTTTGTAAGCTGTTTGGACAGAACTGTGTCTAGGTATAGTGTGTCCACAGTGATATTGAGGTGATATAAAGACAATACCTCTCTTTTTTTTAATTTCCTGACGTTAAAATAGGATCCAAATGCCTCCCATTTTGAGGCTGACCGCAACGTGACTTAGGATTGCGATTTCCCTGCACACCGAATTGATTGACAGCCGCATATTAACATGTCTCAGTAGTAACGCGTATACTAATATCAACAAGACAGGACGTGCGCAAATCAACCGGGATAAAAAGATCTGTTCAGCTCTCTGTGATCATCAATCATAATCAAAAGAGATCAAGAATGAGTTTTAAAAGTTTAAAACTTTTTTAAAACAGTGCATGTGTGTAATGAATTACAGTAATTTATCTTTATCACCACAGCCGCATGTCAATATAATTATAAAAGAAGACGCTTCAAGGTTTATTTTGCACATTAACATAATGGATATCCATACAGCAGTGGATATTAACGTGTATCCTGTCACTTTGTGAGCAAGAACAGTGCAAAGTTAAACGTGCACGCTGTGTCTGGTGTGTGTGTGTGTGTGTGTGTGTGTGTGTGTGTGTGTGTGTGCGTAAACTTTGTAACGATATTGTGTGTGACTCATTATTGCAACTCCACAACAAATACATCAAATAATCATTGTGAAAGATCTTACTGTAGTATTTCTCATAAACGTTAAATGAGATCTGCTTCCTTCATGTCTGTCACTGTGCTGTTTATCTGTCACAGCCGAGGCGGAGATTGAGACACACTCTGACAGGCACATGAGAACAGTGGGTTGGGAGAACTAGCATTAAAGGCACAGGCAACATAAACAGCTACATGTCTCAAAAAAGTCTCATCTTAAATCTTGAAAACGGCATAAAAATAGGTGCCCTTTAATACTAATAATATCAGTAAACTGCTTTTCTTCCTCCAGAGAGCAGTTTGTTTTTATCACGGAATGCAGGTAGTCATTATGAAAATGCTTGGGTTTATGAATTACCCTTAGTGCTCACTAGCCCCCTTTGCCCCTTAAATCTCAGTTCACATCGAAACAGCACGTATTTGCGCATCTCTAAGACTCTCCTCTCCCTCCCGCTGTGTTGGGTTGACCTGGGGCTTGGCTGTCTTGCCTTGGCCTTGAGAGCACTGAGACTATGTTTAAGTAGAGGGAGCGGCTGAGTGAGGCAAATAAAAAACTCTTTACACACTCCGAGACGGAGCTGAGCTGGAACCTCAGGTACGTGATTGTGAAATTCCCCACGTTCCACTCCCTGCAGTCCACAACAACACAAAGAGCTGCCCGAAATCGAGGCTAAGTGTTCCTCCACAGAATGCTTGTCCTTAAGACTGTTTCGCTGTACACCGACTGCTTAGGGTCATTCTCAAAGGATTAGTCAATTGGGGCGGCACATGATCTTGTATGAGGTCCAGAATTACACCACATTGTGTTTGTTTGTGGGGCTTTTTCATGCTAAACATACAGTTGCGTAACGGAATGACCTGATACATGACGTCTACGTAATCGTTATGTCTGCTCCCATAGAATTGTTTAAGTATGGTTAGTGATCTCATAACTGCAGCTAAATGAGAGAAGCAGGAAAATCACACTTCACTACAGCATCTGCTTCTGTGCGGATTTAAATCAGTCAGCCACACTGATTTATTAACTTTCTAATAATCTGAAGGTAAAATAACTGTTGCAGAAATTGATTTTAAAGTAGGATTCTCACTGTACAAAATGTTCATTTGTGCTCATTTGCGATTTATGGGTTCATTTTTTCTATTTATTTGTGCTTTTGTGTAGTTTTACGGAATCTTGGTCTTTGCTATGACAACATTTGATGTTGAAACGTTTAAAGTGATATTTTAGTAGTTTGTAACAATATATTGTCTTGGTCATTTTAATTACAGTGCAAAAAAAACGTAATGAGCTACACTGTAAAAGTTGTAAAAGTTGACAACTCAAAATTGTAAGGCAACTTGCTGCAGAGCTTTTTTTTTAGTTGACTCAAAAATGTCCTAAAGCTGGTTGCCCTAAAACTTTAAGTTGTCAACTATTTTACAGTGTACCAGAACTACTACTGTACATATTGCTAATCAAATTGAACATATATTAACATATTAGCTTTAGCATTTCGTTATTATATGATTTCAAACTACTAAAAGTCAGTAAAATCACTTAAACTGTCAAGTTAAACAATCAACAATGAACAGATTAAATTAAGGGGGAGGGGGTTAATAATGAGATATGAGAAACTAATTCAAATAAATAAACTCATTAACTAATAAGTTAGTCAGTTCATATAGTGTTTATCTTACTGTGAACACCTATGAAAAGCCAGTCGGTAACACTTTAGATTGGGTCCCAATTCATAGTGTTAACAAACCATTAACTATCACTACAAGCTTTATAAACTACAAATTAGCTGTTTATTAATAGTTAGTCAGGTAAAAGTTGGGTTTAGGGTAGGATAAGGGATGCAGAATAAGATCATACTTTACAACTACTAATAAACAGTTAGTATCTTAATAATAGGCAGGTAATAAGTAGAGCCAGACAGAACCTGCAGACATTTTTTGCTATTTCTGGGCAGAATTTTAAAAAAAGATGTGTGGATTTATGTGAAATGATTTCAGGAGCATCATAGCTAAAAACTTAATATTTAAAATAAAAAATAATACAATTTTAACTTTTATTTAATGTTTACAATGCAAATCCAGAGCTGGAGTTGGCTAGATCTGGAGTTATTTTAGATGAGAGAAACGCGTTGTTTTAATACTGTCCTGTTGTAATTTTCTTAATTGACAGTTTACAATTAAGCTAAATAGGTCAAAAACATATCATCATTTAATGGCATTTATAAAATTTCCGTGGTGCAAAAAATTGCACACCTCAAGACTAGAACAAATAAGACAACAAATCATCTCTCATGCTCAATTGAACAAAACCTTCAGCAGGGGCCCTGATCTTCTTAATGTATTTCACAAGACAAGCAGCCACCATCTTTGATAGAGCAGTCTAGAAAATGTGTGAAAACAAGAGAAAATAAGACAATGAAACACATACCTTACCCGCTGCTATGGGCCAGGGAACACAGTGGTTACCATGGCTTAATCTGTCACTGAAGTGGACTTTAAGGGGTGACAGGGTTTTTGCAGGCTGATCTTTCTCCCAAACAGACAGCTTAGCATTTGTGTGCACGGGAAGAGCCTTTTCCAATATCTCAAATAAGCTGTTGGGCAGAAGAGCCAGCTTAATCTCTGTCTTTTGCTCTCTCGCTCTGGTACACCATGGAAAAGCACCTGATAGAGATAGAGAAATAATCAATTGTACACCACAATCTTAATTATAAAGGTCTTCTCAATGGTTCCTTGAAGAACCTTTGACGTCCACTCAAGCTTTTAATTCTTTAAAGAGGAAAAACTTTCTATAGAGTGTGAAAATATTCCTCAGACTATGAAAAAAATGTACTTTAGAAAAACATTTCACTAAAAGGTTCTGAGAGGAACCAAAATGGCAAAACCTCTTTTCGAGTCTGGCAGCTTTATAATAAAGAATACTAGATAAATCAAAACATTCCTGGTGTTTAAGTTTTGAAATCTGTACAATATTTGCAAGAAATAAAATTCTGTAACTCGTACCTTTGACTTTAAAATGTTCAAAATGACAACAAAATCTGGTGCTGATATAATGCAGGAAGCATAATAAAAATTATGTAAGATCCGAGTTTTTAATATATTACAAAACTACTTCATCTGGCTTCTGTAACCGAGTTGTTAAGGTTAGAGGCAGACGAGACAACAAGTGATCAATCTGACAGAATGTGATTGAAGCGATTAAAAAGTTCACATATTTGGAAACACTGTTATTCTGTGGTTATTAATTCGGGTGAAGGTGAACGCGCACATTCCGCACTTGCTGTGATAAATGATAAAGTTTCGAAAGTTGTATAATTGATTCAGCCTTACGTGTAGCAACGCAAATGACTTGAGGAATAATGGTTCATTAGCGGGTCACATACGGATGTAAGAAAGTGAGCACACATGCACGTCGCAGCCTCACACAGACAGCAGCGGGAGAAACTGATGCGTTCACATCTTACCGCGTCCCTCCCCTGAAACCCACCTTCCTTAAAGGTTTTTGCGCGTCTGTTTTGTGGGATAACATCAGAAGTGTTCGTCCCGTCGAGCCAATCAGGTCCCTCCCTACCTCAGATCGCAGCTATAATACATAGGAGTAAAGAGGCTTCTCGCATTAAGTGGCTGTGGCTTGAAGTAACGTTGTGATTTCGAGGTCAGTCTTACCTTTCGCATCTCCGCCGCAAACCTCCGATGCGTTATCAGTCGCACGTTTCCGCACCTGTCACGGTCGGGGCTTGGCGCTGCTGAGGGACACGCGTGAACCGAGGAGACGGCAAGGACATCGCCGGAGATCTGCGCCGCGCCGCGACAACGAGAAACCTTACTAGACAGACCGCTCGAGAACACCGCAGCGAGATTCGGCGTGCGACAAAATGCGGCGTTTGACGAGAGTGCTGCTGGTGTCTCTTCTCACTCTGTCCTTGGTGGTGTCCGGACTGGCCTGCGGTCCTGGCAGAGGCTACGGCAGAAGAAGACATCCGAAGAAGCTGACACCTCTCGCCTACAAGCAGTTCATACCTAATGTCGCGGAGAAGACCTTAGGGGCCAGCGGCAGATACGAGGGCAAGATAACGCGCAATTCGGAGAGATTTAAAGAACTTACTCCAAATTACAATCCCGACATTATCTTTAAGGATGAGGAGAACACGGGAGCGGACAGGCTCATGACACAGGTAATTCTTTCGCCTTTCGAAATCTGAAAGTCGGAAAGTACAGTTGAATTCGTGCAAGGATTGTGAATTAGTCCTGTGCCATCAACAGAGGACCGGCTGCTTGCCTCCTTGCTCACCCTCATTGTGGAAGGTTGCGTGAAATATTTATGCGCTTCTTCTGGTCATATGTATGCGTTTGTCCGCGCGTTGAGATGCGTCAGGCGCGCGTTATCTGTTTTATAAAACGTGGATGTCCCGATGGATGAGTGCCGCACCTGATCTGAAGGGACTCTTGTGGTCAGAATATGTCAGTCTCGTGACAGCTAAATATAGAATGAAATATAACATACATGTTCATATCGCTTAGTCAGACAGACCGCAGCCCACCCGCTCGCTCGCTCACAGCGGCTGCTTATCAGGGCATGAACATATTGACATTTCTCCAAGGATGCTCTCCGATTTGTTTCTACTTATTAATGGGCCAGGATGGTTACACTTAATGACAGATTAGAATCAGACACAATGGACTATCTATCATCGCCTCTGTTCTTTGGATGTTATGCAGGTGTTTGTTCATCTGCCGACAGTTTTTTTTCAACACATGCGAGGCTGCATTAACTGCATTTAATCTGACCGATATATTTAAGCAACAGCAAGAATAAGTTTGTACACTTCATGACTAGACTAATGCAACATTATTTTAACTGCAAAATGCGCTATTATTTTTCTTAAAATGTAAACGCAAATACTTTGTCGCGGTGAGCTGTTTTCTCTGCTCTAAGGTAGCCTGCCTTATATTGACTTTTGGATATAATGCTAAACATTTGTGTTGCTTAAATTTGCTTTATTGGATTCGTTTATTTTTTGCTCAGATTTGTATATTAGCTTTTATATTCATATTTATTTATTTTAAAGAAAGCTAGGCCTCTGCTCAAGTCAGACAGCTTCGGGAATAGACTGTCTGTCCCCAACATGGCTTTCCACTCTCGTTGCATTAGCAAGGATCATTTGAACTTCTGACCCTTTGCCAATGCAAAGGAAGAATAACATGCTGCTTACTAAGTGCATCGAAAATATGTTTGCTGTGCAAATTAGCCTGTATTGAAGTGTTTCCGTGTAATTTACAAAGTGATTATCCCGAGCATAATTTTTATTAGGCTGTTTTGAACGTGCCTCTGTTAAATAGCTTTTAGGTTCAAAGTCTAAGTCATGACCGGTTATAGCAAGGTTTGCTGAAGCATTGCGAATAATGTCAGCCAAAGTCAATTTACACGCGCCGCGCAGGTGCATTATAAAGTTTGCCTTTTACCGGTGCTTAAAAAAAGATGAAACCCGTGTCTGGTGTGGTTTTCTCAGATGTATATCAAGCTCTACTTAAGGTGAATGTGATTATAAGTGTGCAGTGACCCGCGGGCACACACGCTGATATAAGCTACCCTTGCAATCTTGTAACATCAAATGAAAGTCTCAGTCTTTCAAAGGAAGTTAACGAGGTGTCCTGTTGACAAATGTTTTGGAGAAGCGCATCCGAGTGTAAGACAGGGTTTGTTGGTTGAACACGCTGTGCGGTGAATTGGACTTAACGGTGAAGCTCGCGAAATTAGGCGCAACTGCGAGGGTATCCAGGAGGCTGTTTGCTCTGACAGGTAGCTGATAAGTGTTTCCTCTAAAACAGTTCATTTTGGGAGGAGATTAGTTGCTGACTGTGACTAGGCGGCTTGTTGAACAAACCTCGTGTGGAGCACAAAGCGGCGGCACGGGGTTCCCGCTGCGCTTCATGGTGGCTGAACAGAATTTGGCTTGATTTGCGGCACACGACCCAATGAATTAATAAAGAGTTCAGGCTTCACGGCTCATCAATCCCCGGTAGTTTTGCTCAGTATGTGCTAGGTTGCATCTTTATGTCGCTTGCTTGTGTTTTACTCTATCAATCGACAGCCACAAGTGTTGTGGAGCTAAATGGCAGCAATGTAGAATATAATCGTTAAGGGGGATCTGTTTTATTTAATTTTGGTTAAAGTACCATTCTGATACATTTCATTAAGTGTGCAGATATTCCAAAGAGGCATCAGCAAGAGGATGCATCTGTGAAGTATTTGCTATTTTGCTATTTATTTAATTAAATATAGGCTATACCGTTTAATAGACTCTAGAAACACAATGAAGTGAACTGAACCGTTACACACTTTCAAATATAATTCAGTGTAGTTTATAATTCACTAAACATTTTCCTGATATATGATAAAATGCAATTCAGTGTAGTAAAGTGCATGTGGTCTTCACTGCTGACATGAAAATTAGAGGGTCAAGCAGATCAGTAGGAAGTGGGGCGATAGTCTGCTGGAGAAATTTATGTGGATGTTAGAGGCTAAGGGTGTGTGTGTGTGTGTGTGTGTGTGTGTGTGTGTGTGTGTGTGTGTGTGTGTGTGTGTGTGTGTGTGTGTGTGTGTGTGTGTGTGTGTGTGTGTGTGTGTGTGTGTGCGCAGAAGGGGGGAGAGAGAGAAAAAGCGAGCAAGTGAGTCAAAGCTAGGAGGGTATGTGTGTGAATTATTACAGGTATTAATTTGGCTTAGTGTCACAATTTGCCAGCATATTTTGAATAGATTTTATATAACCTCTAAAAGACTGTCAGTTAAGCAATCACATCACGTCCCTTGAGCAAACCTGTGCTGCAAGAATAATGAGTAGTTGCTTCTCCTCTTGGACGCAGTGAAAGAGTCTTTTGTGGTGTTTTATTTGACATATTGGTTAAGTGTTGGGAAGAGTTGTCCTGGTGAAGGCCAAGCATCTCAACGCAAGGTCCCGGGAAAGGTTAGCACCAAAACATGGCCTGATATTCCAGAGTTCATACCTGCACCTCAGTGAGACCTACTGCACTAAATCTCAAGGTTATAATAATGAACACCACTAACTGAATTGTTACTTTTTACCCAATCTCATTGTATGTATTCTGGCCTTTTATAGCAAAGACACGTCCCCTGATCCAGTCACACCTTTCCCTGGTTGGATCTATATGTTTTAGATCAGTGAAGCGAATGCAGTAACTTATAAATTTTTCATTAAGCTCCTTGAGCAGAATATCCTTGCATGCAAGGCTGAATTATTTCAAGTGTAAATATGGGTTTCTCATAGTCACATTTGCCTGGATGTATCTATTAGAAACCATACTGGATTAATAATGTCTAAATATCTGATTCTTGAAATGGTTGCTCAGAACTGTCAGACATGACTGGAAATGATAATAAGATCAGATAGTTTATGACACCCTTTAAACTAAACTTGTCTGGATGTAAACAGATGTTCTGTAAGCAATATAATTTGGGAATTTTTTGGAGATTTAGGATGAATTAATAGAAATGTTAAACAACAGCTAATTTCCTCTTGCCCCATTCTTTTTGTCTTTCTATTAGAGATGCAAAGACAAGCTGAACTCGCTGGCCATCTCTGTAATGAACCACTGGCCAGGGGTTAAGCTGCGTGTGACAGAGGGCTGGGATGAGGACGGTCACCATTATGAAGAATCACTCCACTACGAGGGAAGAGCTGTTGATATTACCACCTCTGACCGAGACAAGAGCAAATACGGGACACTCTCTCGCCTAGCTGTGGAGGCTGGATTTGACTGGGTCTATTACGAGTCCAAAGCCCACATTCATTGCTCTGTCAAAGCAGGTAAGACCACCGGAATGACAAAGTAAAGAAGGCACAATGCTTCACACTGCCTCTCATGTTAAAACAGGGGCTTTTAAAATATGATTTTTTTAATACATTTGTAGTTTTAAAAAATCTTACTAAAGTCTACTGAGTCATATAAATAAATGTTATTGTAAGAAATCTGTAATGCATATTTTAGTTATTGTGAATAGGTTATACACAGTCAGATATTACAAAAAAAAGTCTATATTTCTATCTTAAGACCTGCTTTTAAATTTCTACACCTTAAGAAAGTCATATGACAGATCATTCTATTGAAACGAGTCACTCAGAAATACTTGCCAGGCGATATAATAACTGATCTTACATCGCCCCTCTCTGTCTCTTTGAAGGAAGCGCTTATCACAAGATCACTTTCTGCAGCTCAATGCACATGGCACGGACACTAGAGATGCGTCAAATCTAGGGTTTTACACACGAAAATTCGATAATAAATAATTAGTTTTTATTATTGGAGCGTGTGACATTTCGTGCGCAAATACGGTGTAATTCTCGTCTGGATTTTTTTTTTGTCTAATAAACGTATTATTGTTGATGGAAGCTAAATTAGCTGAAACGCATTGACAAAACCTCAAGCTTTCGCCAAATCTTGTCATTTAAATTCTAAACACATTTACAGATACATTACCGGCTTCGACGAGAACCAGCTCGAACCCGCTCCCCAAATCTGTTTCTCAATTGTCACCATCTTATTTCATGCCCTAGAATCTTATGAGAGGATTAGACGAGAAGTTCTTTCTATAGCTCTGTTTACCGACCCAAGAGATCGGAATGTGAAGAGATCCCACAAGGCCCGAATTATTGTCATTAAGCTTGACAACGGAGAGCATGATGGTTTTAAGAAAATGAAAGGGAAGAAGAAGAGGGCATTGATTGACTACCGCTAGCATTTCTAATTTACATTCAAATCTACACCATTAGAGCCTTGGAAAAAAGTGTCTGGGGCTGAGTAAATACTGTTTGAGCCTGCTTGGGGTTTTTCTCATTCTATAAGTGTGAATTGTCACATAGAAGTTTCTGCACCTGAGCAAATATGAAAGAGGCGCAAGGGAAAGGCAGAAGTGTCCTTTTCCAAGAGTGCTCTGTACACAAGCTGCATTAGAATGACAATGTCCGGCCTTTATTGGTTTTTAATTAGAGCAGTCCAGGCTCTTTCCTCCTTCATCTCACACAAAGACATTGAAGTTTTTTTGGAGAAGCTTTCTATTTACAGCCTAATTCCCGTTGCCACGTTTTCTTTGGTTTATTCAGTCTTTAATTCCTTATGTGCGCGTTTCTCTGGTTTAAATTTCGGCTTAAATGATTATTTAATCTATTAAAAAATCCCCCAGTTTCATTCACGCATTGCTATTCATTTATGTCTTCAGAAAATTCGGTTGCTGCGAAATCTGGAGGCTGTTTCCCAGGTTCGGCTCTGGTTTCGCTCCAGAACGGAGGACAGAAGGCCGTGAAGGACCTGAACCCTGGAGACAAGGTGCTGGCGGTGGACAGCGCGGGAAACCTGGTGTTCAGCGACTTCCTCATGTTCACAGACCGAGACTCCACGACGCGACGTGTTTTTTACGTCATAGAAACGCAAGAACCCGTTGAAAAGATCACCCTCACCGCCGCTCACCTCCTTTTTGTCCTCGACAACTCAACGGAAAATCTCCACACCATGACCGCAGCGTATGCCAGCAGTGTCAGAGCCGGACAAAAGGTGATGGTTGTTGATGATAGCGGTCAGCTTAAATCTGTCAACGTGGAGCGGATATACACGGAGGAGCAGCGGGGCTCGTTCGCACCAGTGACTGCACATGGGACCATTGTGGTCGACAGAATACTGGCGTCCTGTTACGCCGTAATAGAGGACCAGGGGCTCGCGCATTTGGCCTTCGCGCCCGTCAGGCTCTATTATTACTTGTCATCAGTCCTGTTCCCCCAAAACTCCAGCAGTCGGTCCAGTGCGACTTTACAACAGGAGGGGGTCCATTGGTACTCCAAGCTCCTGTATCAAATGGGAACGTGGCTTTTGGACAGCAACATGCTTCATCCTTTGGGGATGTCTGTAAACTCAAGCTGAAAACCCTCGTGTGGAAATAAAGCAAGAGAAATCACACTAATGTAGGATATAAAAGACAATATTAGTACAAAAGAGAGCGAGAGAGAGAGACTAAGGCTCCGAGCGGAGTTGGGATATTTATTACAATGACTTTAAAAAAATGTCATTTTCAAAGAATAAATGGAGCCTTAAAAGTTTTCTTTGCATAATTTATTCTCGCGTGAACTCAGGCTGGTGCCACACACACACGGATTCGAATGCAGTGTGACCATCCAGCGGTGCAGAATCTATTTTTGTATCTCATCTAAACAGGACAAAGAGAGCGAGAGAGAGAGATAATGTCAGACAAGAGACAGAAACCTTCATGACAGGTTGTGACATTCTGTGCATATGTGCAAATGACTGTTATATTTTAGGGGTAAGCAAACGCCGTGGGGCTCCAGAAATTATATTTTTATACACAGAATTGTACATTAGATTTTGACCGACCGTTACCTAATCACTTTTCGTTTTTTGAAATAGTGTAAGATACGAGAATATATTTTAATTTAAATAGGTGCAAAGTCTTTGCAGTCTTGTGCTGTTTTCTCTTTTAGAAATATCTATTATTTTGTCATTGCTTTGGATGTCGGAGTGGGACAGGCACATGCGCCCCCTGCTCACCCTCCTCTGGTTTCATTGTTTCTTTAAGAAAATACGAAATGCACATTCTGACCATTGAGTACAGATAATATTCCCACAGTAAAAGAGCAAAGGGTTTCGTTAAGCAGATTAATGAGTAACTACTGTACGTTTACTAAAATGTATTTTTCTTTTCATATTTTGTAATAGGTAAATAGTTTTATAGAAATAAAATATGCCGCTGATGCACAGTTTGGATAGCATATGATTGAGTGGCCATACCAGTTAACCTGCCTTTCATTAAGGCGAGGTGTCAGGAAATGTATAGAATTTATTATTTATATGTTTATTATGAGTGAATGAGATAAAGAAAATATTCAAACTGCTCGTTGGTATGTTTTTGTTTCTTGAGGTCTTTGACAACGCAGACATTAAACATCTTGACCTGATTCACTGTCACATTACGCTCATAAACACTGTCATTACTGTTGTTTAAAAGTCGATTTTCAGTGGCTGCTTATTTAAATATTAACAAATCAATTCATCTTTATTCCTACAGCGTTTTTACAATGTAGATTGTGTCAAAGCAGCTTAACACAGAAGTTCTAGTAAATTGAAATTGTTTCAGTCCAGTTTTCAGAGTTGAAGTTCGGTTTATATTAACCAAAGCGACTTGTTCATTGCTGTGTCATATCGCACACCCGCCACAAGAAAATAAATAATAACAAATATAGTAAGCTCTATTCTGGTAATTAAACATATTTTTGCAACAGTTTTCCAGTCTTTCTTCACGTACTGTACATCGGGTAAGCTAGAGTGGGAGACACAAGAGCTCTATTCAAACAAACGTGTGGAAATGGGAAATAAAGTCAAATCTTCCTCTTGAAGAGAGCTATCGGTAAGACGCGAAAAGGTCTTTGATCTGGATTTTGTATGCTTGCGAAAAGTTGTGCTCCCATGTTAAATATGAAGAGGACAATCCTTCCTTCACGAATAACATCTGAAAATCTCTCGGGCAGATTAAAAAGCTCACTGTTGGAGAGCTCTTGACGCAGTATGCAGCTGCGGCGATACTTTTTTCTTTTATTAATTAAATAACTCATTAAATTGTGCTTTATTAACGTATACACCTACCCAACCTAAACCTGTCATGACTAATGAAAAGAAAAATAGAAATTATTGTTTTAGTGTCACACAATTAAGATATGTTGATGTGCGCATGCCCAGTAGCTGCAGACGTCTCTCTTCAGATTTAACGGATTCCGAAGCCTTTTATTCATCGCCACACGAATCACGTCAGAACGGTGTGGCGCAGTACTGACACATATATCGACACATGACAGAGAAAAAAGGTTCCCAGTGTGCTTTAACATATATGTAGTTATATACACGAAGTTTTGAAACAGGTGCGACGAGATGAAGCGCTTCGGTTCACATCCAACACAACATCCACGAGTTTCTTTCCCAACTTGTGGTTAAGGTAAGCCCAAACTCTTAGGATCCCTGTTTCCTTTGGTTAAGCATGAGATGTAATATGTGGCTTCTAGATTCAAACAAGGAAACAACAGCCATCTGATAATGAGCCCCAAACCCGTTTACAAGTTCAGACAGTAGACACTGCAGTAGGCTATACGTGTCTGAAATGAACAGCAGTCTCAGGATTCTCCTGCCGATCCGACTCAAATAGTGCTGTTTTGTAAAGCTGAATGATTAAATGTCACTCTTTACCAATCCAAAAAGGCAAACTTTTACAAACACCTCCCAGATCATGATATCATTCATAAGCGAGTCTCTGCTGAACAATATTATCAATGAGAGGAAAAGCCACAGTCGATGTGAACTCAGCTGATGAAACGAGTACAGAAAACACAGAAAAAACAAAACATTTTTAGAGACCAGTTCTTACAACTACTTTACTGAGTGCAACGAACATTTTTGGAAACAGTAGGGGAGAGCAGGGATGAACGTACATTTTTCATGAAAAAGATAATTTTATCTTTTAAAATCAGGTTAAAATGTTTTTAGCATAAATATACATTTTTGCTGTGGTTACTAAAACTAACAGGAGTGGTCCGTGAAAATCACCTGTTATTTTATATCAGTGTAGAACCTCTTTAATATAACTTCACTTTAAACAAAAGTTGCACATTGTTACTTTTGACCCAATCAGCATGGACAAAAGTAACACAGGGGTGGGTCAAAAGTAACACAACAATATTTGCTAGATTTACTGGCTTAATCTTAACCACAAACATATTTTGTTCTTTATTTGTGCAAAAAAATGATTAAACTGCCTTTTAAATTTTAAGCTGCATTAAATGTTTTAAAACAATTGAATAATGCAAAATGTTTATATATATATTATTATTATTATTATTGGCAACATGCATTAATTGTATAAAACCTCTAAATCTAAACACTGCAAACTCTAATGTGGAAGTGAAAAATAAGGTTTATCTATTATCAGTGTAACATAAATAAATGTCACTTTTGTCCTCTCAGGAACTCTTGCCATTTACACCTGATTTACTTGTAAACTTAAAAACTCAGACATTTCAAACCTAAGGATGTGGTATTGCACTAAATAACTTGTAGATTGATCATTAGTGAGACATGAAAAAACAACAACTTGTAAACGAGCAATTCCAGCGTTATGGATGTGACATTTGCAGTAAAAATTCAAGACATGAATTCACAGAGAAAGTATTTGTTAACATTATATTGAAACATCTGTTTATATTTTACAAAGCAAATCACCACAGAGTTATGGGAGCAGAAAAATGTCAATCTGTAAACATTTTTAGATTTTAAATGAGGAAAATAAACATGCGTTATTGACGTGACCAAAAAAGTCAGTGAGTTTACAGTAAACGCCATACTTTGTAGAAATTCTGTGAAATAAACTGCACAAAACCAAAAGAAATAATGTTAATCAAAAGGATAAGAGTTGCTCTCTATAGAACAAACATGATTGATTTTGTTTTATTTGACATTTTTTGCATTCATGAGGAAAAAGCTCTGTTTTGGATGTGACAGATGTGAAATTGGCACCTGTGTAACTTTGGTAAATCAAATATAATAGTTTGAAAACATTGACAGAAACATTTTTGAGTATTTTTGCAGTACTGTTAAATTCTTGCTAATGCAAAAAAAAAAAAAAAAACAGAAATGGTTTTGCTATTTTGGTGAAACCAGTTTTTGTGGCAAGGTTGACAGTTGCATAGAATTGCTCAATAAGAAAAAAAAGCACCAGGATAATTTACTTTCTACACTTAAAAACTGAAGTTTGGACTTAACCATGGGACATTGTCCCCAAAATTAGGTTATATTTGGCAGCTCCATCAAGGGTCGCATGCTGAATTTGCTGTTATAGCCTGGAAAGCAAATGTTGTCAGGGCTTCGAGTAAACCGATTTGTTACTTTCGTCTCACGTTACTTTCGGTCCCGCTTTCCCCTAAAGAACCAAAGTCAATTTTAAAGAAGACGACTATGCATACTCATAAAAGTGATCTTTATGGCCAATGTTGGTTCCAACGTTTATCAACCATTGAACCAAGAAGCAAAATGTCCTTTATAGTCTATCCTTTGGAATAGCTTTTGTTTTTAAATTGTTGCATGTTCTTCACTTGGCATGGGACGATAACCATCTTCAAGGTATACTGCGGTTTGGAAAAGTCAATGTTTAAAAAAAAAAAAAAACGCAAAAATTTTCTGTTAGACCGTTGCTACAATATATGTAAGGTTTTTTTAATGTTTTGTTTTTTAGGACAACGGTAACTCCAGCAGAAAAGATAATCAAAGATGCCATTTTCAATTGTAATGAAATCAGTGTTTTGGAAACTAATAAGGACAGCAGAAGTCCATGATTCATTATTATTTATCCTGACATGCTTACTGTTACAAAATATCTTAAATGTTTCTCAACATAAAATATATCGTGTTCAAAGAGGGAAAAAGTTCGTTTTTTTACACAGACATTTAAAAAGAATATATTTTAGAGCAGTCATCACAATACTGTGAAACCATGAATTATTTTTATCCAAGGTTATCATACCATCAGAATCTTATAGTGGCCCATACCTACAGTATTACTTCACACTACATTCTTAAAAATAAAGGTGACAGGAAGAACCAAAAAGGTGATTTTCACAGTGATGCCTTATAGGAACAACCCCAGAGAATCCTTCAGTTAAAAAAAATCATTCCCACACAGAGAATACAGAATACAAAAATACAGGATTAATTCTGAAAGTCAGTGTAAAACACTATTTTTAAGAGTACGAGTGAGTGACTTCAATATGTCTGCGTTGCACTAATAACAGAAGCGAATATACAGCCATATCCATTTTTTCGTCTTTTATGATGAATGTGTGCGTGTGTGTGCATTAACACTTTGAAGGGTGTTAACTAGTGACTGAATGGAAGTTTGAGCTTTTGAACTCTGTCGCAACACGAATAGAAATTCCACTACCATTTCTTGAGGAGACTTCATTGTGCTGCAGGTTTTGCTGCTTTTTAGAGCTGTTGGTGAGGCTCACTCTCAGCCCTGACCTTGAGCATTTACACAGACACAAAAGCGACCGGGCAAAAGCATTCCTCCAAGCAGGTAAATAAAACCAACTAATCCTTCAGAGGGGCCTTGTGTCTGCGGCGAGAGCAACTGTTTCAACAAACGTTTGCTGGCATTCGCAAACAAAAATGGACTGGCAACTGTTGTGAAGTGTGAACGGAATAAAGGTTGCCCATCGTTAAATTCCAATCATTCATCTTGATTGCGTAAATATTTACCCAAGTGACAATCACTCTGCTTTCTAAAAACACAATTTTCAGGGAGCTTAGAAATTTATGACAACACCTAGGTTACAGCGTTTGACAGAGATTGGTGTGGACCACAGTGCTTTCTAATGATTACGTTTTTTTAATTATTTTTTTCTTTGCAGGCTCAAGAAAGTCAGGCTTACTTGATAAAAAAACAATTAGACTGCAGTTATGTTTACAAGACATTGAACTTAGACTCAAAAAAATAATTTTTGCTGCTTGTTTAAACTACTTATTTAACCCTTATGTACTGTTGGGAATGTTTTCATCCACTCTGGGGTGATTTTGAGTCTTAATTTGGCCACAACTTTCTCTGTTTCAGCAAGCAGAATGATTTTGGTGATAAATCTTATTTTGACACATATTTTGAGACAATACGTTTTAAATGTTTTTTAAACACTCTGGGCAAATGTACTACCCTTTTGTTATGTTCGGGATGAAAACATCCACTAGATTAAACTGCTGTAAAAATTAATCAGTTAAATATTCTTTCAATTTGTTTTGCATAAATCTGTTAATGAACTTCAGTCTTGATCAGGATTAAATTACAGGATTTTAACTCTTTAATTGCCAAGTTCACAAATGATGTCACGGATTTGGTGAAAAAACACACACAAAATGACGTATTTTCAATATAAAAAGCAAAGCAAAGATGTAAATATGATTGTGATGTTATATTGTCATATTTTTATTACATCTCAATAAAAGGATTGTTCAGAAATATTTGTTTTATACTCCAAAGCTCTGATAACATTTCTTTAATTTTTTAAATACTGTAAGTTCTAGTTGTTTTCTTTCCAAAAAACTAGTAAACTGCTCAAAATAATAATAATAATCAAATTTGAAAGCTGAAAGTCAGGGTTATCACCAAGTATTGATTTTTTAACTCTTCTTAAAACAATGACATTGTGTTGTCTGAAAATAAATATAAACAAGGCTTAAAACATGCCATCTTTTTGTTATTTGAAAAAGTTCTAGACAGCATTTTGATTTTAAAATGGAAAAAAATGCAATTAGTGGTTTACAGAATAAAATCAAGAATGACAAACACATCACAATTATTAGTGAATCAAGAGAAACAAAGAACTCAAGTGATGTTTTACAAACAATTTCCCATAGCTGTAGTCAAAACAAATTGAATCTATGAAAGCAACTGAAAAACACTATACATTGCATTCCAGGGCTGTACACTGTAATAAATGCAGGGTTCCACATAAGGGCTATATGCACACAGACTTTTACATTTCAGTCGGCCAGCCCCAGGGCTTCAGGTCAATTGTCATCCCATACAAAATCGCAGCGTTTAAGATCTGATTTCTTTAAAAAACAGCGCACATTATAAATGCATTATAAAGTGGGTATCAGACCAAACAAGAAGCACTGCATTAAATTCTATTTTCCCACACCATGTCTTTGAAAATATTGGGGTAAAATTAATTTCCATATATTAATGGAGTTTTTGCGCTAGCCTGTTGCTAATGGCGGCGCCTGCGTAAAATTGGTCTTTCGTCTCTTTTAACGCTTTAACAACCAAATGGATGCTTAAGTCTATTTTACTGAATGTATTTAAATGAAATTACAACATCAATGCTGTAAAAGGAATCGTATGACACAAAAACCTTTCACCGGAAGTTCATCATTGGCTGAAAAACACTAGCTGTGCATATAGCCCATTCCTTCCTGATGTCCCAACTGAAATGGATCAAGTCAACTAAATTGTTTTTACAAATTTAAGTGGATTGAACAAAAAACAATTAAGTTGTCCTGAAGAAAACTAAAGAATTGTGTTGATTCAGCTCATTTGAAAGAAGTAGTTTAAACAAGCAGCATTATTGGAGTGTAGTTGATGTCACTTTGTTATCAAACACTAGATTTGGTCCTGTAATCGGACATTTTTGTTTTGGTTGTGAAGTCATTGCACATACACAGACTAAACCCAATAATTTCACAAAATTATGATTTGTAATTTACATGGAAACAATAATGGTATTACCGTTAGACAACCCACCTTCAAAACGTTTTAAATATCCAAAATGTATGAAAAGTTTTTAGTTTTGAGTGGCATTATGCAAATGTACACAGAAAGATACAAGACGATGTAAAAAGGCATCAATTTATCACTCAACAAAAACAACAACAACAGCGGCAGCAGAAGATAAAACCCAGGAAAAGGATTTATTTCAAGCAATTATTCAAGTGCAAGTACAGTCAAAGGCATACAATCGGTTTCCACATGACAAGCTCCAGAAAAGAGCTTCCTAAACAAACAGCATTTATATTCTTCAGAATTGAACATGAAGGACAGTCTGGAGTACACATTTCAGACACATCAAAAAAACGTTGCATTAACGCACAAAAAAGCGGTGATCAAAACAGCATAAATCACTTCCTCTCATATACAATAATGATTTCCAAGCAATGCTTTCTTTTCATCCAACAACACAACCCATGTGTACAGCTGGCAAGAGCGTACAGATCATTCGGGGCTTTGTGCGACTTTGTGAACTTTGGAAGTCAGTAAGGGTGCGGTCCCACAGACGCAACACTTCCACGGACCTGGACTAATACAGAAAGGAAATCCAGACGCAACGTCCCCCTGCTTTAATACAGAAGGATTATGTGCACACAACACCACAGTGAGACCAACAACAGCCTTCCCATCCAGAAAGAAAGAACGGGTGAAAGAGAGAGAGAATGAAAACAGAAGTAGAGAGAGAGAAAGAGAGAGAGGAAAAAAGAAAGAGGGATTTCTGGTAGCGCTTAAACTGAGGAGCACCTGTTGAGAAATGAAGACATGTTAGCATCATCTGGAGCAGCTTTACTGTAGATAGACACAACATTAATTCAAACTCATATCAAAAGGAGGGTTTTTCATCTTTTGATATTCAATCCCATGCAGTGGCTTTCAAAATCAGTGTCAGTTTCACGGAGTAACATGGAATCCCATTTCTGCCACGAGATAAAATATATAAATGTGACTTGATAATTCTGACTTTCTCACACAAAAAGTGAGACGTTAACTTAAGTTTATAACTCAATGGCCCAGTTTCACAAACAGGGCTTAGCTTAAGCCAGGACTAGACCTTAGTTAAATTAGGCTATTTAAGCCACATTTATAAAAACGGCCTTAGAAAAACACATTACTGGTGTGCACCTGTAGACAAAAAATGACACTGACATATTTTAAGACATCTCACTGCAAGTTATTTTCAGTTGAGACAGCTCAAATATGCAATTTAATCCAAGACTAGCCTTAAACCTTGTTTGTGAAACCGGGGGTATATTGCAAAATATAAAATTGCAAGTCTGAAATCAGAATTGTCAGTTATAAAGTCAATTGCAAAAAAAGTCAGTATTTCAAGTCCAAATGTAGCAATTTTTATAAATCAGTGGCGAAATGAGCATTCATAGGAAACCTTGTACTCCAAATATGATCATTTGAGTGCATCAAGTTGACAGACCACTAAAATCTGAGGTAAATGGTATTTTCTTTAAGTTAATAAACTCAAACATTAAAACTATGAATTGTACGACAAACTGTGACGAACTAAATATATCAGCCCTTGGTGCGCAAGCTCAAAACAATAACTCGAGGGCTCAAAGATCAACAATAACGATCATCAAAAACAACCACTATATTTAGAGGCCAAAAAAAAACAAAGAGCTTAATGCAAAGACATCAGAGATCCACGTTATCATCAACATCAGTGTGTTTGGTCTCTAAATGAAGCACTTTCAGAATCAAATTGCAGTTGTAAGACAACTTAACCATCAACATCACATGAACTCAAACTTTTGAGTTAGAAATAACACACTTGCATGTGTTGATACAAATGAATGTGGCCATCACTACACACTTACCATACACTTAAAACATGCAGTATATAAATCCTAAAATGCTGTCGCCCTTAAACTGCACCATAACACAAACCCCTTATAAACCCCAACACAAAACTAAACAAACAGCAACACGTCTCTCCTCATATTAATCTTTTGCAAAACACACACAAAACATTACCATTTAAACATTCAATATCTTTGCACAGTCTGACACAAAGCATGATGGAACCAGGAACATGTTGTTTAGAGAGAAAGAGCTCACCACAAACTGAAAATGTAATCACTTTACTTACCCCTTTTTTAAAGACAAAATTGGGAAATACCAGATTGATCTCACGAGGAAACGTAACTATTTTACGTTTTGTTAGTTTAGTGGCTACTTCGTACGAGTTTGTACAAGTTCAGTCGTACAAAAATGTCTGATATTAAAAAGGACCCAACCGCCATTTGCGAATGAGCAAATCGTACTAAATTGTACAAATGAGATTGTATGAATTTTTACAAATTAGCTACTAAATTAAAAAGTTACGAATTGCTGTGAGATCGTGTTGAAAATACTGAAGCTATTGACAACTACAGTATTTCCTACTATGGAAGTCAACAGAAAAAAGCAAGTAGAGGGTAAGTAATATGACAGCTTTTAATTTTTGTGTGAATTATCACTTAATTCATTTCTCTTTGTGTTAAACTGTTTAACTATTCAATTTGATTAAAACATTCAATACAACACTGATTAAAAGCATAACACCTATAATACCAGCCTGATCTCACAGGAAAATGTAAGTATTTTACGTTTTGATAGTTTAGTGGCTAATTCGCACAAGTTCAGTCGTACGAAAATGTACAACTTTAAAAAGGAAGTGTGGCACCCAAGCCCACCCCTAAAGCCAGCAGTCATTGAGGGATGAGCAAATCATACTAAATTGTACAAATGAGATTGTATAAATTCATATGAATTAGCCACTAAATCAAAATGTTACGAACTGCCGTGAGATTGCATTTATAATACAAGTTACTCTTTCTCCTACACTATCACCGAAGCTAAACAGCAACTCTGTCATGAAACGAACAGAACGAGTTTTGGAGACATTTCACCATTCAGTCAATCATTACACTAACCTGATAACCAAGACACAACTCTTACAAAACAACAAATCACTTCAAGATTCCTTTTAAGCCATCAACCAGATTAACTATGAACCAGATCACACTTAATTTATGGCACCATACTTTCCGATCTCTCAATCATCTAACTCTAAATTCCACCTTGTCAGCCAAAAAAACCCTCCAAAAAACAACTAAAACCCAACTTTAAGTATAGCGTATATAAAAAGAGATTTATATACATTACCCTAAATAGAAAATTTGAAAACCAATGCACTTGAGAATATAAAAAGAGCATTTGTTTAATGAAAAACCCTCCTTTCTGTTCTCCTGAAGATCTGTCCTGAAAAAGAGAAAAAATGGTTTAATTTCAAGGTAAAAATAATCATCTGACTGCTGCTGATGGGGAAACAGTGCACAGTGTGTGACGATTAACACTGTAAAACACGCTAAACCAATATACAATTAAAGCAGCAGAATTTGAAAGTGTTACAAATTCTAAGCTGATTATCATAATAAAAAAGTGCAAGTGATCAAATAATATTAAATATTAATATTAAAGCAATAGGCCATCCCAATATGTTTAAATACTGGCCAATTGCAGCATTAAACAGCATTAAGCAGCAAGATTTGTGTTATTAAAAAAAAGAAAGAAAGTAAAAGAAACACACATGAAGTGTGCCAGCCACTTGTGATCAACAGAAATAATAGCTTAAATAAATAAATAAATAAAAAAGTAAAAAGTAAACCTCAAGCCTACTCTTAAGTACAGAACAGAACACATTCTCCGTTATTTTGACTAGACAGTTTGTCAAATCTATAAAAAATGTCACATGTGTGATTACATTCGGCAAAGGGACATTTCCCCTTTAAAGTTACTTTACACTTACAATGAAGTTACTAAAAGATTCAATATGAATCAGTTTTTTCTCTGTAATAAGAAGACTTAAAATTAGTCACTCAGACTGCTTTACGCCTTTTAAATCCACAGGATTCACTCTTCTAGTATGAAGAAATACATTCAAACCAAAAAATAAATGTTTGCATTTGCAACTTTAAAAATATTGGTCTTTCTAAAAACAACATGAACTTAAAAGTGAACATAAACAAAAAAAACAAACAAAAAAAAAGATTGGAGTGTATCTAAGTTTAGGTTAATTAACATTCGTAATCTTACCCATTATTATGCATTTCTGTAATTCCTGAAAACTCACAATGTAAACTATTAACACAAACATACACACATACAGACAAAGAGGGAACTGGGATCAACCATGCCCAACTACTACACTATAACAAGATCGGCAAATTACAAGTACATCTTAGAACAAGTGGATGCTGAACGGTTGCGGTTAACAAGTTAACTTTGAAAGACATAATGGACAAAATAACACCTCAGGTGCTTGAATCTACCCAACTCTGAAACACAATCTTCTACCTCAAATTCAACTTCTTCAGTTTTGCAACATAGAAAAATAACATTCAGGTGTATGGAGAAAAAAAAATGTGTATGTTGTGTTCAGATTAAATAGGACTGACTCTTCAAACACAAATCAACATCAGACAACAGTTAATGGTGATAGACAGTTGGCTTCACATACCCGTATTTACATGGTATATATGTGACCATCTTTTATTTTTCATCTTTAAAATATCCTCAAATAATAATCTCGAAGTTCTCAAATAACAAAACGGATGTAAAACGACCAAGGAATACTTTGTTCTATTGATATTTATATATTTATAAAAACAAACCGAGAAATGAAATTCACCTGTCACATACTAGTTTTCAAACATGGGAAGATTTCGAGATGAGAAAACAACAGACTCGACAGTTTCACACAGTTTTTTCATTATATACATGAACACCGATAATAGTTGCTCCCAAACCCATTGAAACGACAGACCCGGATGTGTTAACTCTATTTATTTTATATTTCATTCACTGAAATGGCCCGAACATAAGAGACTCCGCTATACTGTGGTATCTGAAACAGACAAAGGTCTATGCTTTGAAGCAAAATAATACAAATAATAAAGACGATGACATCATAACAGCAATAACCCATGATTAAAAGCCATGACATCACTTCGCAAGATTGCATTATGCTCACTGGAGATATTAGCGCATATAGCAGTGTTCAAAACTAAATCGGTCTTCTGATACTCAAAGCCCTGTGTAACAATTAATGAGGAAAACAAAATGGAAAATGTAGATGAAGGGTTTAGGAAAGGTCTCTAACAGCAGGTGTTGACCAATCTCCATCTTTAGCTGACCACAATTCGACAAGCCACCTGCATTCCCATCTGACCAAGCTAAAAATGATCAACCGAGCCAAAGGTCTACCATTTATCCAGATCTCTCTTCACAATGAACTTAAAGTTGATAGAAATTCAACCCATGTCAACAAACACAGCAGCATCGAAATCTAAAATAAAATCGCACAGGCCATGATTCAGCCGTCCTCTTCTCTACGCAATGGGTGCTACGAGGAAAGAAAACCAAACCTATTAAAAAAGGAAGGGGAACTTTCTGCCTGATTTTAATACTTTCTTGGAAGCCATCTCAAACAATTAAAAGAATCTAAACATGCGACTCCAACACCAAAACTTAAAACCAAAGTATAAAAGCCATTTACTGTTGAATTGTTTTTTCAGCTGTCCTTAGACACACATTATGAACTACAAACAAGCTCTGCAGACCAGAACTCAGCTCCAATACAATGAAAGAGACCATGAAAAAACTTCAAATGGTGAACAGTCATGGACAAAAGCACAAAAAAAAGAGACACAGACAATCTACATTGACTTCCAATAAAGACAAACAACTAGAATTCAAAATCTCACAGTGGCTTCCAAAACAACACAACACAAACCTGTCCCTGAAGGTCCATAACAGCACTTCAACATCTCTACAAAGCAATGCTTACCACACTGTGGTCTACAAGCTCAACACAAAGACTTCAAATCAGAAGTCTTCTGCTGCCCTCTGCAGGTGACGAAAACAACAACTGCAGCATGCAGAGACCAAACCACCCATTTACCACCTTTGCTCAAGTCAATTACTGTGGAAAACTCCAAAGGAAATCAAGAATTCATATCAGAACGTGTCTATATGGAGAGCTACAGGATGGGAGCAACTATTATCAAGTGCCATCAAAATGTCTTGGTTTCCTAACTTTCTTTTTAACTGCTGGTTTCTATCATTACTGATATCCATATATATGTATATACACATGAAGATACTGAAACAAGAGCAGGACTTCATGCCAAAGTCATGAGTTGAAGTACTCATGTAAAGTAATGCTGTGCCATATCCAGCAGGACACAGCTAGTGTTGGGCTCTTTGTCTTTGATTCTTTCATGCATGTGCTCGAGTTTGTCGACAGTGCTTTTCTGCATGGCTTCCGAAACGTTTGATTCTTGATTGTGCGTCTGTCTTCCAGAAAAAGACATGTTCTTCTTGCTCACTTCTCTTTACTTCTTGACTTTCTCCTCAGCCATCAATAATGGAAACGTCGATGTGAGACAAATCTATCATGTGCCTGATTAAGGGAACATGTGATTAAAATGAGACACGTGCATTTAAAAGGCATCTCCAACAAAACATGACCGTCAGTAGAGTCACCATAGAGCTTGTTTTTGATGGGTAAGATTAGCTGATGCTGCAAGTTTCATTTGCCAAACATTTATGCAAACTATTGGGCACAACAACTCTTCCAATTCGACCAATCATACCAACAGAACAACCTAATTATATTATATAGGAGGTTTTTTATTTCTGTTGTGTTCACACCTGCATTTTGGCTCTCTTGATTTGTTTGATCCAGAAAAAAAAGTAAAAGATACATGAACCAATTTAATCCAACTTATTTTGCAATTTGAGAATATAAGTTTTGTACTTGGAACTTAGCTTCCTTTGATACTTTGATTATCAGCCTACAGATTCAGAGTATGGGACACCAAATTTGACTACATCACTTCACTTTGAATTGATTGCAAATATCAATTGTAATTCTATCGGTTACAATTGAGACCTAACCCTAACCTCTTATTTTTAGATGTGCAAGCAGGAAGTGTGTAAACTCAACTGGTCATATGACATTGAATAATTATAATCAAAACAATCGAATTTTAATTTAAAGTTTGAAAAGCTGACAACAACACTTCAAGAGCTTCCAGAAATACGAAAAAAGGCACGGTAGGGTTAAATGGGTTAAGATGCTTCACTTAGTGTACATACTGTTATGCAAGATTAATGGCATACCTGTACAGTTTGTGCTAGAATTGACTGAAAACACAATGCCGTTTGCTGGATTGAACGAGGTATTGTATGTGTGTGCATCTGATAGTATTAGTATCAGTTAAGAACTCGTAAAGAGCTTAAAAATGTGTAAAGGAGTCAAAATAGCAAGACACAAAGATTTGTTACAAGTAAACAGGTTTCCAATGTCTGTATTAAAGTTTACTGCCCAGCATTTCGCGTATGATGAGAAAAGTCAGGTATGCTTGAGAACTCAGTTCTGTTTTGGTGTTGCATCTTGTTACAATATGTCTTGTTTCTGATTAATTTTGATGTCTGAGTTTATAATTCAGTCTAATCATTCTTTGATAGTAAGGCCCAATCCCAATTCTATTTATGTACCCCTACCCCTTCCCCTTGGCCCTTAAAACCGAGGGTAAAGGGGAAGGACTTCAAAATTTACCTCTAAGAATTGGGACAGCACTACAGCACCTGCACACGTCATCATATGTCATCGCGAGCTCTTGCTTCATATGAGATCAGACGATGGCGACTGCTGTAGTTATTCCAGTTGTGTTATTTGGTGGTATCTTCAGGAAATCACTGAAGGCATATATTATGTTATCATAATGATCTAATGTGGCAATAAGATCGTAACTGTACTGTGTATTTACACAGTGGCCATATTCATCGATGTAAACACACCAAATCAACATTAACATTATTAATAAAAGGGACTATAGATGGCGAAATTTAGCGGTTTTTATTTTTAGCAGTTTTTTTTAAAAGCATGACGGTAAAACATGAACGCGGTTATGAATATAATTAAAACATGTGCTTGTTTGTTGTAAAAATTCGTAATAATGACAAAAAATACTGATTTGTGGATCTGCTTAATTCCGGGTGCAGCTGTGGCTGGTGTATTCTGGGAAATTTTCTTACCCCTTGGTTTCGAATGTGGTCCTGAAAAATCTTCGTTCGAAGGGCTATTCACCCCTTCCCCTTAGTCCTACGCCTTCAAGCTAAAGAGAATTGGGACACCCCTACCCCTTTACGGGAACACGCAAAACGAGGGGTAGGGGTAAGGGGAAGGGCTAAGGGGTAGAATTGGGATTGGGCCTAAGTAAACAGACACCAAACTTTTCAGCGGTCTCAATATGTTTGTTTGATGCACACCAGGTTTGGATTGCAGCATTCATAAAATGAACTGCACTAACAAACTGCAGCACCAGGGTTAGTTTGAACCAAACCTGACAAGTGCGAACACAACCATAGACCTTTGTTTTTAGGCATATTACCATGATCTGAAATTGATATGAACAAATAAAAACATGAATCTGTTTCTATTTATACTACTACTTTTTTCTCACAATTGTATATTCTTGGTGTGAACCTACAAATTTATGGTATAAAGGATCCTAAAAATGTCAACGGCTTCATCGATATTTGTGCAGTGTGATGAATTCAAATGCTTACCTGTGGAAGCTGTGCTGAAAACTCACTGCATGCTCTGGGTTCGCAAACTTGGCAATGGCCTTCCGCTGCTCAGGCAACATATTAAACCTCTGTAGAAGAAAAACACAAATGACGTATAGCTGTACATTTTATTTCCTACATTGATTACCTTTTTTTTACTCTGTGTGATTGAGAGAACAACTTGTAAAATTATACAGGAATGCAGTGCAGACGCACACAGCCAGATGGCGCAATTGTTCTGTTTTAAAAAGATCATGTTATTAAACAGTTTATTCTGGGGTCAATGTCTTGTCAAGAAATAAAACTTTTCCAAAGTCAAGGTAATGTTATGGAAATGTTTTATTAATCATCTAACATGTTTATAATGCTTTTGAAAAAATGGATTTGCCAAATGCATAGGTTGTCCAAATATATTAACCCTCAATATTTCTATGTGGGGGTGACGGTCTTGTCTGTTTGTAATTGCGCATTGACGCCACATTCATTTACAACTTTGCTGAATTAGTGTCTTCCAGCCAATCAAAATGTAGTATTCAGACAGAAAGTTGTATAATTTTAACAAAAAAAACCAGTTATTTACTACTTCACTTGTAATGCTCTCTTCACCGTGTTCCACTCAGTAAAGCTCAATGTTTTCACCTAGCATATAGAAATATACACCAAGTGTACAAAACACCAAAACTATTCCACATTAGATCAAGCAATTCTACAGCTTTAAATGTTCATGAATAACGATGTTTTATGCTGTTTACCCAGCAGGCGGTGCTGTTGCCAATCCAATCTTGAATTAGAGAGCAGCATTATCAGGGTTTACACTGAGACCTTCAATTCAATCTGAACATACAGTTGACCAAAATGCTGAATAAAGTGAGATCTTTAATGTCATTTACATCTCTCAAGCTTCAAATCAGAACTGATCTTTGATATCTTAAACCATCAGGGAACTATACGGTTGCTTGCATGAGTATATTAGCAATCATCAAGCTTCTTATCATCGTTTTTAAAAGAAAGTCTCATTTCAAGCTCTAATTAGAAGCCAATGAACACAGGAATCTTTATGCTGTTATTTATAAGACATTGGCCCTGTCACCTGTGTGCAAAGGGTCTGAAACAACTGAAGATACAATCTTGCACACACAGTGGAACAATCTTAGAAGAACCTGACAGTTATTTATGACACTCTGTTCAACAACTTCTGCACTTGTGTCCACAATTAACATTTTGCCACACTTATCAGAGGCCCCAGAGAATTGAACAACTTTACCATCCATTAAACCGCCTGCATAATATTTAATTTAAAACAGCAGAACAAATCACTAAATCTGCAGATTGTATTATTATTGAAAGATTGAATTTTGGATTGAATTAAAGAATTCACTAATATTATTGAAGTATTTACTAAGAATAATTTGAATGAATGGTAAAAAAAAAAAAAAAATCAAAACATTTGCAATAGAACTGGGTAATTCAAAGCACGTGCTGGAGATTTACTAGAAGCAGCTTTACTGACAAAATGCACTTGGACATCACATTCGAACAGAAATAAAGTCAGACAGACTAAACAATTGGTTGTCAAAATTTCTAAAAAAGTATTAACAATTTGATAATTGTGCTAAATCAAATAGGATTTTGGGGCACTTTTAGACTGTATTAATAACAATTGACAAGTCAACAAGTGACACACCAAACGCACTTTTGCATCATGAGAGTTGCATCTTTTGAATGGTTTACTAATGGCCACAAGCGTTTTGCACGCTGTTTATGCGCCCTGCATGCCTTGTGTTTTAATCGCCTGCTGCGCCTTGCGTTATTGCTGTTGCGCGCTGTGCACTCGCAGCTGAAAAAAGTAAACTCTGAAAAAGCGTGCTATGTCACTCGTGTTTTCATTCTCCAATCAACTGAAAGCAGAGGCGGGGTTTCCAGTGAGGTGACAGCAGTGTTTGTGTTGTCAAGACGACTACGAAGACTTTGAAGATAGAGGACTAGTGGTTGCTGTTTTGAGTTATTCAGAGCCATAGATATTTATATTAGATGTCGCCTATGCTGTTGCTGTCTATTGGAAGAAATGCGTCAATAGAGCTGCCATTTTAGTACAGGGTAGCGCTCCTTTGAATGAATGTGAATGTTTTTTTAAATTCTGAAAATTATCATTTTGCATCACTTTTCTACATTGATGGATAAGTGACCGCACAGGCATTGCCGACAATAAGCATGTGTTTGCGTACATGGAATTGTATTATGCTCCCAACCTGTTAAATTTGATCTAATCCGTGTCCTGAAACACACCCCCTCTCCTGCTTTCGCATCTCATTCTAGCAGAGGGAGCGATTCTTTTTGAATGTTATGAATGACTCGTTCACTTAGCCGACACTAATACAAGTTACTAACACTGAAGCATCTTGTTGTCATTTCATTTACAATGTTTGCTTATTTTATTCAACCAAACTAGCATAAGCCTAGTATTTAGTGCGAGTCGGTGCTACTTTACCTTATGGTCAGTGCAGTAAGATACTTTATTATCAATACTTGTTGAGCACAAAAGTTTGTAACATACAAAATCACAAAAAAACGAAACCTTACCTATGAAATGTTCTGCCTTTGCGTTTTGTTTTCTTTGTTTGCTGAAGTTCAGCATCTTCACATTGGCTTTAGTTTTGACTAGTGCAGTTGAATGACATTTGTTCTGGGAGCCCTGTACAAATGTGGCATCGTACAAATGTGGTGGGGGCTATTTGACGCATGCTCAGGGTCTGTTTGCGATATGTAGTGTATATATCTATGTTCAGAGCTGTATGACTTCACAAATCTTGAATATCACAATATTATTAAGTATTAAAAGTATAACAATATTAACAGCAACACTCGTACACAATTTGCAGCTGATTCAGTCATTGCCTAGTGACAAAAAGCACGCAGCACTTCTTTTTTTCTTGTTTGGTGCGCCTTGCGATTTCAGAACAGAAAAGCACGTTCAGTTTGATCGACCCCTAATAATGTTTTAGAGAGTCTGGTCATGCATCACTATTCCACTGCTACATCACTTCATGAAATTTACAGCTTTGGTTTTCAATCCAAATAGGTGTTTACATGTCATATCAAATAGATTAGGGTATTAACCTTTGAAATCCAACTCAAATCCTTGATCTTTAACAAGCCAAAAATATAAATGTATTTTTGATGAGTAAAAAACAATACTTAAGATTCCTAACCTCAACAGGGCCAATGGAGTTGAGCAGGTTCAGGAGCTGTTTATTGGTTGTGGTGGTTGATAAACCCTCAATGCAGACAGTGCTGGGCTGATGATCTTGAGTTCTCGGGTTCTGCTGCGTCAGCAAACGGTTCGTTCCACGTCCACGTCCTCTTCCTCGAACTACCAACTGTGGAGATCAATAAAGATGCAGAGAACTATTTATTAACAACTACTATGATACAATTAAGCAAAAACAAGTAAGAGGACACATCATAGAGCACGCCACTGCTTTACTGTAATGTTGGAACAAGAGATGACTATGAGATTGCGTAATCTGTTGTTTAATTCATTATCATACCCTTTAACTATTTTTATTCTACATCTCTAAAGCAGTTCAGCAGAACAAACACAATTCAGTAACTGCTCCTAAAAACAAACATATTCCTCTATAATTCATAAACATAATGGTGTTAATGTTAATATTTTCAGAGGCACTGTTAAACATCCATAGTTTAATCGTATGGTTTCAATAAGGTAAAGTAAGTGAATTTATTTCTGCAGTGTTCTTGATTTAATTTCCAGCTAAAATATTAGAAAAAACTTTACTTCACATAGTTTCGTGTTCACCATTGTTTGTGATTCAGGTAAAAAAAATGCATAAATGTGGCCAATAAGCCAGCTGCAACATCAAGGTGAAGTGCTTTTTGTCTGAGATAGGAGAGGCAGTCCTGCAATCTCTTCAGCACTTTACTGATTAAGCCTCTGAAGCGACTAGAGGGAAGAGACTTCAGAAAGAGGCCATCATTAAGTCACGCCTGGAGTTTGCTAGAGGCCATGTGACAAAACCTGCTGAATGAAAATGTTGTGGTCTGTTGAGACTGAAGCTGAGCTCTTTGGCCTTGAAAGTAAAGCTTTACGCTGGGCACAAACCAAAGACAGATAACGCCAACATTACAGTCAAGCACAGACATTGCTTCAGTATAAGAAAAGCCTTTCATTTTGTAAGGCAATAAAGACTTTTTTTTTTAAAGGCATTCAAGTTTCACCTTGTAAAACCGATTTGGATGCTACACCAAAAACGTTTAGAATTAGAATTTATTCCTGTGATGGCAAAGCTCCAGTTTTCAGTCTGACTTTCAGTGTTATCATTCAGAAATCATTGAAGTATGCTCTTTTCTTTCATTGTTATCAATTTATTCAAAATCAGTACATTATAATAACACGCACGTAATACTCTGATGCTGTAAACACTGTTCATTAGGGCTGCACAATATTGGAAAAATCTGATACTGCAATATTTTTTTTTTCTGCGATAAAACATTGCTTTATGAATACAGTTTCACAAGATAGTTTTGAATAGCGCAATTTGATGCTTTTCTGGTGAGTCTTAAATAATCCCAATGCAAAAAAATGCTTTTCTTACCTTGCTTAGTCTAATTTTTAGCCTTTTAAATTTTTTTTCCTTAAAACAAGTAAAAGTATCAGCCAGTAGAGTAAGTAAAAAAAAAATCTTATTTTCACTTTGAAATGTAGATATTTGAGTAAGAAAAACTTTTTTTGTTGCATAAATCGTATAAATTCCATAGTAATTAAATATAATTCTGTAGCTCCTTAAGTCAACTTTAATTCTGACTCAACATTGCATCTCTTGCAATGTGATTATTGTGAATGTGCACATTGCGAAATCAATGCTGAATTTAATTTCAAATTTTATTTGTAAATAAAATTAAATGTGTTTATCTAGGGCTAGGCGATAAACCAATTAGATCAATTAACTCAAATGTGTAGTTTACATCGATTTGTTTGAGTTAAAAATCAGATTTCTTTTAAGCTCATACATTGCTTTCCTCTGGGTTACAGTAGTTCCTCAGCATATTTGCCCTAAAAACAAACAAACAACATGGCAGCGAGCAGGGAAAAACAAAAATTGAAAAGTAATGGGCCACAACACACACAAGCGATACACCCGCCATGAGACACACGCATTCACCTGACATGAACCTGCCCATGCCACAACTTGTCTTTCTCATTGAAGTAATGGATATTTCTCACTAAGAATTAATAGATATGACAAATATTGGAAAAGACGCGCATATGAAAGTAACTGTTACCGATCTAATGTTGGAATTCATTGTTGCTGTTTCTGAATGAATTACTTGACCCAGCCGCAGAAATTTTCATTCATTACTCGGTATTGTAAATATCAACACTGTTATTAAACACTATGTTATAACAGCCCTATGTTTATCATATAAAACAATTGCATCCTAGGGCTGCACTATATTGGAAAAATCAGACATTTTTAAATATCTAGAAATATTTAGTTTTTCTGCAATAAATATTGCAATATACTGTATTTACAATTTCATTACAATTTCAATTTGGAAAGGATTTATTAAATTAGATTTATTATTAATTAGTTAAATATGCATAAAATGTATAAAACTTTGAACTCAGTCAGGCCTTAAAAACATGTGCAAATGATAAACTTTCACTCCATTATGGTTAAACTACTATAACTTTGTGAAGTTTCACAAACTAATTTCGAGAGGAGCACGTGATATGATTGACTACAGGTGATCCTTATCGCTAATCATTAGCTAGCCTATCAGATCATTCTAAAACTACTATAAATATCCTGCCTAAACTTCATTCCATATCTTCATTTTTGGAACAAGTTTGGAAAAGTTACAAAGATGAGTAATTAATGCCAGTGTGTTTTCATGGTAGGGAGTATAAAACATTTACTAATTAAACCATTTACTATGTGCTGTTATTTTGTGCTGCTGGTGTATAATTAAATGTAAAAGAAAATGCATAATCATAATGCATAAACATTCCAGGTCAATGCAAAGGCATGCCATCCATCTTTACAAACAGACGTGTGCCATCAAATGGCCCAGGTTGGCTCTTGACCCAACTAAATGCAGCAGCCATCCACGCTGTAGGATTCTCAGTGCTATAAGCCAGTTGCTCTCTCACCACTTACTGAACATACAATTCACTTTTGCTCCGAGCGAAACCCTGGGTCCGTTGTCAGTGAGTGATTTACAAGGCCACGGTTATATCAGTAAACAGCAGCGAGTGTTTGGAATATCTGACTCAACATGAGTGCTCAGGCAGATGTGCAGGAAGGCGCTCTGCTGTGACTGACTGACACACGTTAGCACTGTATTTGTCCCCTGAGAACGGACGACTGTACAGAGACGGCAGCGCACGGAAAAGGCCAAGGGATCTTCATCTCTCCTGCTTCAGCCTGTCAATATCATCGCACCTGGCACTCTGTTCCATATCATTACTGCTCCCGCTCTCTTCCAAAACAGCTACTGGTCCCCTGGGAAAAGCAGTGACACAGCTGAGCCATAGCAGAAACCAAACCTGCCGTCTTTACTAGTGCTGAAGCGCTGAGGAGAGAGCCACTTACAGCAGCTCTTCATGACAGCCACAAAGAGCCAATGATAACTTCAACAAACGGCCCAAGTGTATTGTATATTCTGGACAGCACTACACAAGTTTATGAGAAATAAACAGTGCAGATAAAAAAAATAAATATGATAACCATATGTGCGTTTAAGTGATTTTCGGTCAATATTATGGACTAACTGGGCTATTTCATGCCTTTTTTTTCACTTCCCGACAATGGCAGGAAGGTTTTCAGTGCAAATTCAACAAAATGAAGATCATGTAAATGTAAAAGATGTCTTGTGTTTACACAACCATTCAAAAGTCTACAGAGAGCATTGCTTCCTACAGGTTTGAAATATACTTGCTATAAATATAACTGTCAGTATGTTTGTGTGCTCTTTATAAATTACTGAAAAACAGCTGCGGGTAACGTTAAAGTATATTGATCGCAAGTGCTCAGTTTGTGAGCACATATCGGTTTTCTTCTGTTAATTTGTAATTTCAAATATTCGTTGCTTGAAACAGATGGAAATATGATTGCTATTAGCATGACTACTATGGCGAGGGCTTAAACGGAGCAGTGCTCATAATACCAAGCGAAAAAAGGAAAAAGACAGCTGGGAAACATAACCTGCACTGTATTTTTTTAGGAAACACAGTTTAGATCATTTTAGTGTAACGTAAGAGGTGTGCAAGTTATTGCCGTCGGTCTATCACTGAACGTGTCAGGAATATCAAAACAAAACCAACTTAACTTTGCTCCTTTAGCGCCCGTCACAGAGCTTGATCCACGCTGGCATTTCTCCCCTTGGGTTTTAGGTTTTGAAAAGGGACCCTGTCCAAACTTTAAGGATACCGGGTGTCAGATTTGCACAATCCATATGCACAATGCTTTGGCTTGTTTCCCTAAGCCACAATTGGTGGGTGGAGGTTTTTGGGTGTGGCTTAGCGAAGGGTCAATTAACAGCTTAGAAAACGAAAGCAAAACCACATCCCGGACATTTTAGTAGATTTAGAAACCCCGGCCGGACGCAAAAAGGTGTGGGTCTCTGTGGGTCTGCAGAGCACGTGAGTTCTCACACACACAGAACGAGCAGTATGAAACAGGTAAAAGAGAAAAGACTTTCCACTACTTAATCGCTCGCGGATGTTTGTTTATATTAGGCGGATACAAAAAAAAAAGTGTAAAAGGATGATAATAATAGTAAAAAAAAACTAAATATACTTGGGAGACTGTTAATATACCTGGGAGGCCTGCCCAAGTAAAGTATATGTGTGGGAAGCACCGGAGAGTAAGACACTTTTTAAAATAGGAAGAGTATGAATAGGAAAATAGGAATATAATTTTGATACAGAAATTTCAATTCACAGAAGTTTCAATCCACAAATCACCAACATTTATCATGGTTCTACTGTGTATTATGGTAGCAGTGTAAATATTTATGACAGTATTTTTGTTTAGCTAGATTAAATGTTTTGGTGAGGGGCTATATCTGTGGCTATCACGGTCTATGAATAAATAAGGAAAGGCTGTTGCAACTTTTACAGATAGTACTATTTTTCCAGTACAGATAGTCCTTCAGATTCAGTAAACATTCCACTGAATCAAAATAACCTACAACGCTTCAAAATCATAGAACAGGAAGAGCTAGATAAAATTATAAATAGTTCTAAACCAGCGACGTGTAGGTTAGAGCCAATTCCAACAAAATTACTGAAAGAATTGCTACATGTTATAGGAGAACCTCTCCTTAACGTTATCGACTCTTCTTTATCTTTAGGCCATGTTCCAAATCCTTACAAGCTAGCTGTTATTAAGCCTATAATAAGTTTCTGCCCAATTATGCTCCTTTCTGCAGGTGAACAATGTCTTTGAAGTGTTTCAGGCCTCATCACAGTACAGAAACCGCATTAGTGAAAATAACCAACGATTTACTCTTAGGTGCTGACCAAGGGTGCATCTCACTATTAGTTTTACTCGATCTTAGTGCCGCATTCGACACCATCGATCACAATATCCTCATAAATCGATTAAATTCTACAGGTGTCCAGGGACAGGCTCTACAATGGTTTAAATCATACTTAGCTGACCGTTACCAATTTGTGAATATTAATGGACAGCTTTACAAGTCAGGCCAGTACAGTATGGGGTGCCTCAAGGATCAGTTTTAGGCCCTTTGCTTTTTGCAAAATACATGCTTCCCCTGGAAGACATTATTAGAAAACATGGGATCAGCTTTCACTGCTATGCAGACGATACTCAGTTATACATTTCAACTAAACCTGATGAGATGTCTGAACTGTCTCAGCTAACTGAGTGTATTAAAGATGTTAAAGACTGGATGACAAACAATTTCCTTCTCTTAAACTCAGACAAAACAGAATTATTACTTATCGGGCCTAAATCCTGTACACAGCAGTTCTCACAACTCGACCTGCAATTAGAGGGATACAAAGTTAGCGTTAGCTCTACTATAAAAGATCTGGGTGTCATATTAGACAGCAATTTAACTTTTGAAAATCATATCTGCCATGTCACAAAAACTGCCTTCTTTCATCTGAGAAATATTGCTAAGTTACGAAGTATGCTATCCATATCAGATGCAGAAAAGCTAGTTCATGCTTTTATGACTCCTAGGCTGGACTACTGTAATGCTATGTTTGCTGGTTGCCCAGCATCCTCTATTAACAAACTTCAGCTAGTACAAAATGCAGCTGCCAGAGTTCTTACCAGGTCTAGAAAATATGATCATATCACCCCAATTTTATCCTCCTTATACTGGCTGCCTGTTAAGTTTCGTATTGATTATAAAATATTGCTTCTTACCTATAAAGCCTTAAATAATCTAGCTCCTGTTTATCTAACAAACCTTCTGTCTTGTTACAATCCAACCCGCTCCTTAAGATCTCAAAACTCAGGGCTTCTGGTAGTATCTTGAATAGCAAAGTGGAGTAAAGAAGGTCGAGCCTTCTCATTTATGGCTCCTAAACTCTGGAATAGCCTTCCTGATAATGTCTGAGGCTCAAACACACTCTCACAATTAAAAACTAGATTAAAGACCTATCTTTTTAGCAAAGCATACACTCAGTGCATCACTTAGCGGCATGTTACATGAATGTGCCCCACGCAGGTTTTTGCATCTCGTTTATATAGACTATGAACAGCAGCTACGCTAATTATTCTCTTTATTCTCTATTTCCACCTGGGGATACTTATCCCGAGGCCCCCAGACTATGCAGCGCCACTGATTCGATCCAAGACTAGCGACGAGATGATCCCAAGGTTTTCATAATCCTGGACCAGGCCGTATCCTGAGCAGCTGCTGTGGTGGTCATGGAGGAGTGGAGAGCATGTGACTGATTTCAGTGACGCTCCAGGGAGAGACAAGTCTTCGCAAGGTCCAGCATTCTCCGCCTCTGGCGCCTAGACTGCAGCTCTACACAAGACGTTTGGCCATAGGAGAAATGGTCGTGTCCAACTGAGCCTGGTTTCTCTCAAGGTTTTTTTTAAATCTTCACTTTCGCCAAGTTTTTTCCTCGCCGCTGTCACCACTGGCTTGCATGGTTCGGGATCTGTAGAGCTGCGCATCGATGGAATTGCTCTTCAGTGTTTGGACTCTCAGTAGAGAATAAACCACACTGAACTGAGCTAAACTGAACTGAACTTAAACACTGAAAACTGAACTGACACTGTTTTAATTCACTATAATCTTCTATGTGAAGCTGCTTTGACACAATCTACATTGAAAAGCGCTATACAAATAAAGGTGAATTGAATTGAATTTAATATTTTTGCTAGTGAAAACCCCTATTTGCATCTCAACTCAAGCTAATATTAAATGTAAATTTACTAAAAGAAAACTTATGGGACTGATATATAAAATCAGGTGCTGGTGCCTCCATCTGTAGAAATTAGTGGCACTGATGCCAGTGCTCTCAAAGGTTTCTTTGGAGCCCTGCAGATAAAAAGGAAATTTGACCCAAGCCTCCATGAACCCGTTAAATGGCTTTCTGGCAAGTGTTTCCCTTTTCAACAACAGTAGAAATTGGCAAGCAAAAATTAAAAATTATAACTTATGATAGGTCATAACCAGTTTTAGCAATGATGCTTACATTTAAACTTACAAAAGCACCAAGACTTAAATATACTGATTTGGACATAACCTGAAAGCACCATTAGTACCAGAGCTTAGTGTCATCTCTTCAAAATGGCATTGTGCACCTGTCCAATTAAGGGCTTGTGAGAGTAATCCAGATTCAATGTCATACCCGGTTCGTTTGGTTTGTCACGCCACGGCCAGCCTGTTGTTGATTTTGTACACCACCAGTTGCCATGGTAACTTTCCTGATGGGACCAAGCCTCTGTTGGGGGATAGGCCGACCAATTGGTGGTTGCTGTTGCTGTGAAGAAGCAGTGCTGGGACTAGCATCTGCCTGCTGAACACAGAGAAGACACATCTTACAAAGAAAATCCCAGATTAACAAACATCACAGACCATCAGTCTGAAATGGACAGAACCGGCAAAATATAAGATACTGAAGTTGAGTATTACATTTTCCTAAACAATTGTCCCTATTTTGATTAGATTTTTAAATGCATGTTATGAGCATAGGAAAAACACATTTTTCAATCCCATTTTATACTAAGTAGCCCTAATTACTATGTACTTATATTTAAATGAATCATTTAGTACAACGCATTAAAGTACATCCATGTTTTTATATTGTACTAATATTTTAAAAACAATATGCTTAAAATGAAATCAATTAATTACCTTAAAATAACCTACCCATACTTCAGACCTGTCCCTACCCTTAACCATATCCTACCTCAAGAAGTGTTGTGCAATACTATATGAACACAATAAGTACATAGTACATAGTAATTAAGGCCATTTAATATAAAAGTGGGATCAATTTTCTGATACAATTCAATTAATTCAGTCAAAAAGAAACTGTCAAGGTGAAAACAATTAGACTTTAAACATTATGAATGACTGAAAACCACTGCAGATATTCGGATTCTTAATTGCTGTTGTTATTTTCCACTTGTCTCTTCTCCTGCCATTAGTATTTATTTATTCTGACGCTCTAGGTCCACCTTTGGGCCTGGTCTAGCCAATAGTATAACAGCACCTACTGGGGAGGTAGGTAAAAAGATAGGCTCAAAGATGAACAAAGGTGAATGCAAAGGTGATTGGTCAAATTGGAAAAAAAAACCTCTCTGCAAAATAAATATTGCATATACTATTATCACCATAACAACAATTTTTCCATAAATTCTGCAGCCCTACAAAAATGCAGAACAACAGACAACAGTACTTTAAGAGGTGATGTGATCTGATTTCAGGATGCTGATTAGAGGATAAAATATAGCTGAATTCATCAAACATCTTTCAGAAAACTGGTGACTGCACCTCTGAGTATAAACGTCATGGACTGGAGACTTTACACACTGCCTCTGGCTCTTGCTCCACACATTCAGTAATATTGTTTCCTCAACTTTCAAAGTGTCTATTTTAACTGAAGGCTCCTGGTAATCTACAGATGTTGAAGGCCTTGAAAATGGTCAGATTTAAGCTGTTCATAGGAACCTCACCTCACAAAAAAAGGACTCTCATCATTGTTTAAAAGTGCACTCACACTATGATATCCAAACCATGCCCAGGCACGTTTCCCGGTTCGTTTGACAAGTGTGAGTGCTCCGATTCGGGTCCAGGCACAGTTCATTGGCCTGGTTGGAAGAGTGTGGTTCGGTTGTGCTTGTAGTGTGAATGCAAAGCGCGCCTGAGCCCGAAACTGAAGACGTGACATTACTTTTAAGGGACTGTTTGATATGGATTTATTAATCATTCTTACTTTTCAATGAATGCGATTTGTCGTAGCTTATCAAAGATGCAGACCCCTTGCTGCACGTCAACTGCACCTTCAGCAAACCTCCTAATATGTGCAGCACGAGAACTTTGAGAACATTTATGAACGCCAAAAGTGGTGGATCTGTTCGGCAAAATATTTGACTGTGTCACTGCATCCTAAACAACTAAAAAATAATACAAAACAGAGGGAGAGGGGGGACAATCGTGCTTCAGCACGGTTCAAGCCAACTGTAGCAAGTGTGAGTATGCCCTAAGATTCCAATCACTTCAATTTGTTCTAGTGACCACAGATAACACATCATCTCAGTGTTTTTTTAATATTTAATGAATGACTATGGCCTTCTCAAGTTTGTAATGTGAACATAATTTGTGAGAATTACCATGCTTAAAGTTAACCGTCTAATTCTGTATCTCAGGAAATTAGTGATCAATGACAATCTACTATGTTGAATATCAAAGGTTTAATGAACATGACAATAACCCTAAAAAACTAAAATATCTCAGTAGATTATTTGCACTGACTGATACATACAAAAAGCTCATCATTGCTTAGCACATGATTCAAAAATCACTTTTTGCTCAAATACACAAAAATATAAAAGACATTTGAATCTGTTATGTCTTGAGTGAATGTAAGAAGTTCAGGGACAAATGTTTAGTTATTAAATTGTACCCCTGCATTATGTCTTAATATAATAAATCTGCTCAAGTCTGTCATTGATGTTTATCAAACAACCAAAGAAAGAAGGGAATCATTTATTAAAGGTGCAGTAGGTAATTATCTTCAGAAACATTTTTTGTTGTGCTGGTTGAAAGTCTCTTCACATTACAATAGTACTGATTAAAGTAAATGCTCTAAATGTGTTCATATGTATTTTAATATTCTGAGTAAGGCATAAGACTAAAAAATGCTCCTCCAATTAAAATGTGTCAGGCCGATAATTCCCATAATTCTGATAAGTAGCCCAAACTGTCTGTCAGCAAATGTAGATTTGTACATCTGCACACCCTTGTTCACGCAGACAGATCTGCCGTTTGTGCGGTCACACACATTCATGTGCATGAGAGAGAGAGAGAGAGAGAAAGACAGGTAAAAACAAATGCTCAATCAAAACTTCAACATCCTGAATCAATATTGGAGTTACTTTTGCACGCTGGAGGAAGGATGACTCTATGGCTGAAGTGTTTCTTTTAGACAGGTAATGTAATGTTTTAAAACTATTTTAGTCACGCAAAGCGGATGTAGATTGTGTTGTTATGAATGGGTTATATGCATGGAAGTGTTGTTCAGCCACTGAAATCTTTTGGCGAAAGATCGATGTGACTATTTTCAGTTTCATAAGAGACCTTTTACAGCATCGATAATGTAGATTTTTATTTAGTTTAACAACAAAACATCAGTAAATAGCGATATTCCGCCTAGCCTGCTTTACTGTGGTGAAGTTGGTTTTATATTCACATTGGTTAATTTTTAAGCAATGATAACCTGTGACCCCTATATTGTTTACCATGCTTCTCTGAATATTCGGTCTGAAATAGCATGTAAGTTTGGCTTAGTAATAAGTGTAATTCCTGCACGCCGCCGGCCAACCACTAAGCATAGTCGCTTTAGGACAGTGTGTGAGAGAGTGAGCGATCCTTGCATGCATGAAATATTGCACATTATGACAAGTTTTGCTTGCTACACAACTGAAAATGTGCTAGATATATTATAAAAATATAATTTTCATTCAGAATTGTAGTATTAAAAAGTTTTCTAATTAGCAAATGACATGATCTAGTGGGTTTGTCTACTGTCATCTTTATGGTGCGTGTTCATGATTTCAGGAGGACTGCAGGAGAGGGACTGTGTTTTCAAAGCTATTATGCTAACGGTTAGCATTTTGACAGATCACCTACTGCACCTTTAACATTGGCTGAACTGCTATAGCCAGTGCTCAAAATCGTATTCAAATATCAAAATTTCTCTCTGATTTCTTGAATGCCTTGCATGTTATTTTTGTTGTACTCTGTAAATACTATCTTTGTTATAATATAAAAGGAGAAACATAAAGAACATCCGACTTTTACCGTGTACCACAGAGAGAATCAAAGATCAGCATGTATTCCTCATCCGACAGCAAACCTGAATATATTCAACACACTCCCTATAAACATTCCTTCAGTCTACAACAAAGACATAATTGCCAAAGCAGCTAAGCTCATCCTTTTCCCCTCATCGGTCTTTTTCTAAACCGTATGCATTATCTCTATTCTGTCTGTCTCCATCTGAGGGGGTTAATGGATTAATCCAACTCGATACAAAATCCACACCTTCAGATTACATCTATCAGATGCTCCGCAGCAATACACCGGGGCGGGGTGACGACATTTGACAAGTCCCTCCCCCTCCCCCACCCAGCCCGTCACCTCCATCCCCCATGCTGCTTTTGTACGGTGCAGGCTTTTGTATTCTTGCTGATGAAAATTTAATTTGCTCTTATCAGTGCGGCTAAGCTGGAAGAAATACAAATCCGCCCAAACCGGCATCTCTCTTTCTCCCGGACTCTCGCAGGTATTATTACACCGATATCAACATAGACGAGAAAGATTAATTGCAGATGTCCCCGGACTGACACCTATTCTAACACACTTCAATGATGAGCTGATGGATGGATAAAGCGAGAGGCGAGACGAGATAGATGAAGAGAGTAACACGGAGCGAGCACAAGTTAGAAGGGAGAACAAGAAAGAGAGATAACATTGTCAGGCGGCTGAGGTTGACAGCAGGAGAAGAGAAGCACCTAGAGGATCAGCTTCTTTCGGTCTGACAGACCCTCCCCCTTCTTCCTCTTTGTCAGTCAGAGCCACGGCACTTCAGATAGCTGCGTGTAGCTTTCTATTAACTAAGTTGACACACAGTTATCTTCATTCACAGAGATCTGGCAGTCAAAGGAGATATTTAGCTTCGCTTCAGGCAGGAAACTGGAAAAGGATGTTTTCTCCTCATTCAACGAACAAATCATCTCTTAGAGGCCATAAATCATCCTTGGGTCCTCCTTTTCTTGGTTGAGATGCATAAAACGCCCTGTCAGAAGAACCTCAAACTCTAGACTTAAATGTAAAATGATTGGTGAAACCGATAGAAACCTCTATTTAGTCTTGCTCAACTTGACTCATAAAATTGCTGCTCGACTTGAAGAAGATGCAAACCTTTACAATGTCTGGATCTGCTGTCACTCAGAGTAAAGACGCAAATGCCAAGCATCTCACTTTAATGGCAGCAGGATGGTGCCATTTATGGCCACAAAAGGTAAAAGTGTTCTGTCAATTAAATCCCAGTATGAAGACTACCATCGCTATCGATTCTTTCAAAAAGAGAAATTTGCTACATACCTTAAACAGTTTTTAGCTCTAAAACTTTACTGGTCGAAAAAGTAGACTTCATGACTTTTACAGTAATTGGAAATCCTCCTTGTCTTTGAGGTAGACTCTTTTATTAATTCTATCAAGGTGACAACTACTTCAAGAAAACCACCAAAGGCCAAAGACAAAAAGAAAGTCAAAATATTCTGTGGCACATGAACTTTAAAGATCACATCTAGAGTTTAAATAGGTTACAAATTCACTCACCTCTCCCTGAAGCTTAACTACACGCACTTTCTGTGGAACTTGAGGTGTTTCAACACTGTTGGTTCTTTGCATCACTGTTCTTTTTCCACCGGGCTGAGGCTGACCCAGGCCATGCCCTTCTACTGGGTTGGTCTGAGCACCAACACCCTGAGCAGCCGGTCGTTGAGTGTTTTGTGGGGCGATGGTCTTCTTCTGCAATAGTTGATACTGGCCCTGCAGATTGGCATTAGGACCAACACTCTGTGGTTTCTGTGGCCCAGACCAGCCTGAAGCAGGTGCCTGAGGTTTAGTGTTCAACAGACGTGTCTTAACATTGGGACGAGGGGAACTGAGGATAGGCAAAGGGTTCTGTGGGGTTCCGTTAGAGATCAGGGAAGGGACCGGCTGAGGGGGTTGAGCTGCAGGGGGCTGTGTGGTATTCTGTGTTGGTTGGGTCTGATTTGGGAGCTGGCCGCCAATTCGTTCCAACAGTTCCTTTTTGCGTTCACCAGCCTGCTGCTGTCTGCGCAGCTCTTTGCGTCGAAGGACCTCTTCTCGCATACGTTTCTGTTCTTCGATCTTCAGTCTGTATTGCCGTGTCTCCTCATCTTCATCTGGGTTCTAAACAAGGACGAATATTAATTCTGGATGAATAAATGAAGACTTCTTTTGGCTTTATGCAAAAACATTTCAGTCTAGTGACACATATGCACAAGACCAAGGTTGCTTGTGGTTACTTACACATTCTAGACAAAGTCTAGCTGCAACTGCATTGTCTACATATACAGTTGAAGTCAGAATTATTAGCCCCCCTTTGAATTATTATTATTTTTTTATATACATTTCCCAAATGATGTTTAACAGATTCAGGAAATTTTCACAGTACGTCTGATAATATTTTTTCTTCTGCAGAAAGTCTTATTTGTTTCATTTCAGCTAGAATAAAAGTAGTTTAACATTTTTTTAAACCACTTTAAAGTCAAAATTATTAGCCCCTTTAAGCTATATATTTTTTCAGATATTCTACAGAACAAACCATCATTATACAATAACTTGCCTAATTACCCTAACCTGCCTAGTTAACCTAATTAACCTAGTTAAGCCTTTAAATGTCACTTTAAGCTAAATACTAGTGTCTTGAAAAACATCTAGTCAATAATTATTTACTGTCATCATGGCAAAGATAAAATAAATCAGTTATTAGAAATGAGTTATTAAAACTATTATGTTTAGAAATGTGTTGAAAAAAATCTTCTCTCCGTTAAACAGAAATTGGGGAAAAAAATAAACAGGGGGGCTAATAATTCAAAGGGGCTAAAAATTCTGACTTCAACTGTACATACACATACAACTGTAACATTTGGTTTGTTTTTTGGGACCAGTGTTACCTAGGCCTGCCCCAATAGTCAACTAAACTTGTAAAACAGATTGCTAATTGCTGGTAACAGTACATGGGGCATGACATGAAACAGCCAATCATTGACCTCAAAACAGCAACTTTACATGCTCACTCAACCTATTGTTAAACTAAAAAATGTGTGCCATATGTTCAATGCATGATAAATGGATGCGACCTGTACAATAACTCGCTCTTATACTCTACATTTATTTGAACAAAAAACATTGCACTTTTGTAAAATAATGAAAGCAAAAATGTTTCACATGAAGCAATGTGTGCTGTTTTTTTATATTCAGACAGTTGGAGAATGTTCAATGTTAAATGCAGCACTGCAGATGCACTCTCAAGTGCTCATAGACGCATGTTTTGCACTGGCTTTCAGTTGCATAAAAATACTTCGGTGGACACGTGTCAAAAATAAAGAAAGCAGTAGTTTATCAATAAGTTTCTAAATGTTAATGCATCTCTTTTACTCATTCACAACCAGTACTTCTGCCGTTGTGCTGTGACAAGCTTTATGCATGTGCTTGAGCACTTATTAGGCCATGTAGGCAATAAAAGGCACAATTTAAGTAGATTATTAATAAATATTTCATTAGTCGAATAATGGAACATCATCAGTAAAAATGTTATTCAGGTAAGCCCTAGTATTGGTTGTTACTCATAACTGCAGACTGAAGAGTGACATACTTTGATGATCATCTGTCTGTGGGTGCATTGCAAACTGACCTGACAACCCAACTTTACAAGAGTTAAGAAATTAATATTTAGTGGACATATATGTATACAGAAAATCACTGAATAAAACATATATATGCTTGTGTGTAAATGAGCTAAATTACATGAGTAACACAGTGTCTGTGTGAGGAACTTATTTCTTCAGCTACAAATTCCCATCTGAAGTTAACTGTAAATGCTGGGCAAAAGCCATCGCCAATTTAAAAAGTTCACTTTAGAACACATATTTAAATTCCTTAATTGCATATTGTTGAGTATTATAATGTCTTCGACATGACAAAACAGAGGATTTTGCTCAAAGCTAAGGATTACGAAGCAGAACAGAATAAATGTTTAAATGGTTTATGCATGTACAGCAATTTGGTACTCTTTGTTTCTTAAAATGCTTTAAAAATAAATGTTGATCTGACATTATTTGAAATCTAAACTACATTCTAGCCTAATTTTTTTTTAAAATACATCATGTGGTGCAACAGCAGCAGTATGTCAAACTATAGTGAGTCTGCATGACACTCGCTGCGGCTGGAGAGATGCCCGCAGATGAAGAGACTGGATCATTGCTGAAACTCATAGAATACTGCTTTCAGCCAATTAAATTTAAGAAACTAAAACAAATTTTTGCATAAACTTGAATATGTCTAATTTACGTCTAACGTCTTATTTAAAATCAATTGTTTGTTGTACACAACTGCTATTATGTAAAGCACTTCAAAAACATCCAGCATCTCCCACACATAAGGCATGTTTACAGTGATGTTATGCAGTATTACCTGTGGAGTGCTGCTTGACTGTGCAGCTGGATGTGCTTTCTTTAACTCAGGCACTCTGGGCTGCAGCGGTGCTCTGGCGGAGCCCTGCCCTTGTGCTACAGGTCCAATCTTTCCTGCTGGTCCAGAACGAGCAACGGGCCCTTGCCTAACATTTTGTGTTGCCTTGGTAACTGGTTTTGCTTGCCCACTAGGCACTGATGGGCAGGTATTATTGTTACTAGTAGCAATGGGCAGCTCCCGAAGGTTGCTGTTGCGCTGAGGAGGAATCTGCTGCAGTGGAGAAGGCGGCGTCTGAAGAAAAGCAGGAGAAGGTCAGAAAAACAGGTTGATGTTCATAGTACGGCCAGGAGTGAAAAAGAATTCATTGACAGCAGTTTTGCTCTAGTGTAGTGAACTGCTTTGCACGAATGAAATATAACTTAATAAGCAGCATCAAAAACACATTTCAAGTGCTTACCATTCTGGGTCTGGCATGGTTGTTACGCTGCTGGTTGCCCTGTGGCCGGGACTGCATCTGTCTATGGCCACTCGGAATCGATTGGCGGAAATGGGGCTGGGAGAGGTGTTGGTCCCGTGGGTGGTGTTGGTGGTGAGTTTGATGTTGGGGTGGAGGCTGGGAGTGAAGCAAGGCCTGGGGGGGTAAGTCCTGTCTGTGTTGCTGGTGCTGCTGGTGCAAGGGCTGATGGGATAATTGCGGATCATGGTGCAGGGGCTGCTGCAGTAGACTCTAAAAATAAAACAAACAAAATAAATTAAGTACACAAACTAAAATGAGGACAAAATAATTTAATTTAAATCTTAAGTGTACAAATGAGTTGGATCAAAATTCAGAAACCTTTCTCTTAAAGGGACATTTACACTGAAACATAATCTAATCAACAGTAGTATAGTTGAAGTCGGCACAATATTGCAGTACTTTAACTAAACAGTTTATTTGCTGTTCTTTTTCAATTTAATTTGTTTCTGAAATCACAATTTAATTCAATTTATATGTGAAACCAAAGAAAATAAACAGTTTCAGGAGGAATAACGTCTATGAAAGAAAGACAGGTGTGGATGTGTTACAACTAACCCAGTGACCTCAAATAACCATGAACTGACAAATACTGCTAACACAAGAGGGCAGTCTTGTCTGCTGCTTGCATGTAAAAGGGCAGGTTATACACAGCTGACACAACGTCTGCTTGTCCATTTACACTTTCTGTGCCATCTGCCCTACCATTCAAAGGTTTGGGGTCAGTAAGTTTGTTTTTTTATAGAAAGCTGTCTTATATTAAGCAAGGATGCATTAAATTGATTGTGACTGTCAGTAAAGACACATGCACAACCCAAACCTTAATGTAACACTGACATTTTTCCTGAGCTAAATAAAGACAGTGAGTTTATGACCTCATAAAATACAGAAATACACAACACCCGTATAATGACACATATTTTTTCATGCTAGATTAACATGCAACGTTCACCATGCCAGCAAGGCCATGCTAATTTTTGGTATTTTAACTTACTCTCTGGCGTACCTGCATACCAAATGGCATGTGCTGGGGGCTAAAGGGAGGTCCCTGTTGCGGGGGCGAGAATGGCTGTCTGTGACCCACAAATCCACGGGGACCAGGGGGCCCTGGAGGGCCTGCATGCTGCAGGGCTAGACTCTGAGGCCCTTGGTTCTGTCCGAGCCCCAAAGGACCAAATGCAGGACCTCCAAGTCCTCCCTGTGGAGGGAAATTCGGAGGGCCTTGCCCCGACAACGGATGAACGCTGTTATTCAAAAGGGGGGCAGGGCCTGGCTGGTCAAACATGTGCTGGCCTGAAAATCGCGGTTCTGAAAAAAAAAAAGAGGTAAGGTGAACAATTTTTTTTAAAAACTTACACCACCAGCAAATGAATGGATGGAGGAATTGGTGTTTAAGACAATGCAGGCCTCCAGTGTGATGTCACATTTAGGTTGGCATCCTGCAGCTTTCTAAAATGATTTGACCTTACCACCGGGGAAGAAGTGGTCTTGATCCTGATGATGGGGTGGTGGTGGTCCTCTCCATGGCTCCTGGGAAGGCAGAGGCCGCAGAGGTGGGCCAAAATTCCCCAGATGCTGCTGAAAATCAGGAGGAGCCTGAAGGAGGATTGATAACAGCACAAATAAAATAAAGATTCACACAGACTCCACAGAAAACACTCTTTTCAAAACGGGAATATTATTGTTGATGGATGATTTTTAAAGCAAAAAAAGCTTTACACTTCTTATCTTCGCTTTGAAATGTAACACCTCATATTAAGATCATAAACATCAGCTTATGCCATTGAGAAATCTTTTCGGCAGAAAGAAAATGATTTGCATACACCCTTGAATATAAATCTTTATCCATTCGCAGTGCTTACCTAACCCATTGCTCATAAAACTCAAAATCCCCTCTCTACCTTTCCAGAGGAAAAAAAAGATAACGATCCTTACTAATCCTGCAGTTGAATGTGAATCCCCTCTCCTTTATTCTTTGAAAATATCCTTTGCTCTTAAGAAATTAGCCTTCGTTCAAAGGGGCCACACTCCAGCAAATTGTGATGCTTAGCACCTCTTTACTCATTATAAATGACTTAAGATGCAATCCAACTTTTAATCCACGTTTTCAGCCCTGATCTTTAGTCAGCCAGTGAGTGTCACCAAGGCCAGCCAAGTTGCTTAACAGAAAGTCAATCAGGCAGCTTAGCTAAGCAATGGACAGGAGGGAGCGAGGGAGAATCACATTGTTATTGCAGACTTCATTGCTCTATTCAAAAGGTCAGTTCCTGTAACACAATGGGAGCTTAAGTACATTCACAATACCTTTGCAAGTTTGCATTCGTTTGATAAAAGGAGCATGTCCTTTTGGGGGGCTAATCTTTCGTAAATACCCATGGATCTGCTCAATATGTAACCAGTTATGATCTGCCTTGGAGATAGAAAGGGAGTGGGAAAGACAAATGCCAAACATGGGCTGATGCCATTTAGGAGACAAGCCTCGGGTGTCTTAAAATACACTCTGCAACTTGTTCCTTTCTGCTGTTCTGGTATAAAAAAAAAATCTTAAAGTTCAACATTAAGAAAAACGTACTGCACTATTTTACAAAATTCTGGAGACTACTAAGCTTTTAAAGGGATAGTATACCCAAAAATGTAATTCTGTAATTATTTACTTAATCTTTACCAGTTTCAAACATGTTTAAATTATTTTTTCTGTTGAACAGAAAAAAGGATACACTGGCTACTGGTTTCTAACATTCTCCAAAAAATCATTTATGTCTGTCAGAAGGAAAAAAAAAACCTTATAAAGGTTTGTAAATTAAAATTTTTAGGTGAACTATGACTTTAAACAACAAAAAATAATTATGATTTAATCAACGTTACTTACAAAATACAAATTTACACTTTTACCTTGCAAAATGATTTCTGCTATGACCAGTATTAAACATAAAATACAATATAAATATGTAGCATGGAGATTAATATTCAAAAACTCTAAAGTAGTAAATATTCATAGAGAAATTGTGGATCAGCCTATTGTAAGATGAGATGTGATCGTATGCTAATGTATGATAATCAAGAGCCCAGAGGGCTAATGGACGCCGATCCCTGCAAAATGCCATTGGCATTTTTAATGGTGTCCTGTCTGTACCAGACTGGCTGTGGGAGACAGACAGCTGGAAAAATGTCATTGTGAAACTTCTTTCTCATTCAGCAAGATCAGAAACAAGCAACCATTTTAAGAGTCCACGGCGTCTCTAAACTAGTGGCCACAGTGCACAAACAGCTTACTAACAGCTAAACTTTTTACGAAATAAAGAGAAAGTGAATACACTTGATGCCATGAGAGTGATTTTAAAAAGTCATAAGGTATTAATTGATATAGAGTTACAAAAAAAAAAGTTTATAATTGTTTATAATACTTATAAATCGTTCATTAAATTGTATAAAAGAGATTTATCAAAATATATACAATTATAAAATAAATTTAAAAACGACAAAAAAAAAAAAATATTTAATAAAATTAGAAAATCACTTTCTAACTTTAAATAAAATAATGCAAATACAATAGCACTGCATAGTGCTCATGTTACTGCAACATGCATCTACAGCTCCAGTAGACAGCAACAATAAACAGAAAACCAAAGTATTTGTCATGGAGCGAAAAAAGGAGAAAATTGGGGAAATTTTATGGGGGTTTCTGATGGTCTCCTCCTCGGCAATAATCACTTTATCCACAGTGCAGCCAGCTGCATGACGGTTCCTACATCCTTACAGGCCGTAAAGGGCTTTCATATCTGTTCTATGTTTACACGGTCTCCATTTCAATTTCAACTGGCAGATCCTCCTCATATACGAGGACACTTTTAGAGAGACGTTCCTTCCACACAGCACATGTTGCTCTCAGTGTCTATGACACAGGCAGTTTCAACCGTAACACACAGCAGATTTATGCAGATTGAAATCACTTAATTCTAACTTAAAGCAACGTGAGGTTACTTACCGAGAGTCTCGGTGAAGCGATGTTAGGCCTCGGTTGGTTCTGCACAGGAGGCATTGAGGGAACTGAGATTAAATGGAAATAGAAAAAGCAGGAGTCAGACAGACAGAAAAAGGGATGCAGAACGAGAGAGTGGGTTGGCGTAACATAGACACCATAAAAGTCTCTTCTTGCCACGTGTCTAAACCATGGTTTGTCACAGCTGGTCACAGAGAGAGGGCTGTTCTGCTGATTAAACTCTGCATCTCTCTCTTGAGCAGACTGTGCCACCTAATGAGATAAACTGACAGTCAAAAGGAGTAATTTCGCTGTGAATCATTCCACCTTCGTCGATGTGTGCATTTCAGAAAGCTGGTTTAATGCTGATGGGCTGCCTACAGGGTGAAGGCCACACCAAAGGGAAAAAAAACACTTAAAAGGACCTCGCTGAGTAAAAATGCGTGTAAGCACCAGCCGAAAGTGCTTAGCCTAAAAAAATTAACAAAGAAAAAGCACTTTAGAATGCCAAACATGCATCAAAGATTATAGACTGGAATCTGGGGCCATACCTTGCACAGGTGAGGATGATGGCCCTCTGAAGTGAGGGTTGATGTGAATGTTTTTGGGATGGTGCTGTTGGTGCTGCTGGTGTTGGTTGGGATGTGCGTGCGAGTGCCGTGGTGGGGAGTTCAACTGTTGTGTTCTGGGGCCTGGGGAACGGTGGGTCAGGTGTGGCATCAACATCTGCAGCGGCTGCTGAGCAATTGGAGTGCCTGGATCCGGGAAGAGCCTAGGACCTCCAGAGCCTCTCGGGCCGGGCAGACGAGATTGATGATGGTGATGCTGGAGTGGAGGAGTCATTCTGAGCTGCTGCTTTAAAAACGAGAGAGAGAGAAGCCAAAGACCATCAATCAATAACGTAAGCCTTCTCTCTTTCACCCCAAAAAAATCATTATCTTGTAGTGTTGTGACCTTGGGTCTCCAGACGACCCCTTTAATCAAGTAATCAATCATAAGAGCCAAGTGACTGGGACTGAATCTGAATTAAATGAGGAGTTTAAGACGAATACAAAATGTTCAAGTGGTCTCTCAAAAAACGTGCGTTGTGCCTCTGTGTCCCTGTTGACTTAACCTAAAAGACATCATCTCACTTGAAGTGAGTGAAGGCTTGACTCCACAAACTCAGATACACATTGCAGTCTTTCTGTACACACACTATATTTATTAACTCATGATCTGATGAAGACAACGTGCTTTATATGACAGGAGTGGAGGGGAATTTAATTAAATCATTATGGCAGTGAGTGCACTATATACTGCTGTCAGCACCGCAATGTAAAAGAACACATCAATGTCGAAGAATGACAAGTTGTGCCAAAAGCCTGGAAAGTCAGGCTTTTCTATAAAAGAAAATCAGCTTTAAAAAAAAAAGGTGCAGCGCGAACGTTCGAACGAACAGCTCAAGCGCAAAGGGATTACACCCTCAACAGATATTTAATAATAAAATAAGCGCAGGGAGCTAAATCCTTCAGCAAAGTACAAATTTAATTTGGTGTAATGCTTCCTCAATGGACTCCCGCCAAGTTATTTGCCATAATCCATATATCAACATGGATAAGAGAGGGAGTGAGAATGGTGATAATTGACTTTTACTCAAAAGCAAACTGACTCTGCAAGGGTGAGACAAGACAAGACAAACGTCAACGCAATGTCTGAAACTGATCTTCAACCACCTCAAAAAATATAATAAAATGCCAACATTGCCTGATTACAAGCATGCCTGACATTACAGTGCCTTTCAAAAGATTGTGGTCAGTAAGTGGTTTTTTTTCTTTGTTTCTTAAAGCAGTCACTTATACTCGTCATGGCTGTATTTATTATCAAAAATACAAAAAACAAAAGAAATGCTATGACATTTTAAAAGAACTATTATATTTTAGCATATTTTACAATGTAATTAAAAGTTCCATATAATAAAAATCTGGATATACCTAGTAGACATAACTGAATAATAAGTGTTCAGTATATGGAAATTGGCATTCTATAAGCCAAACTCCATGGTTTCCTCGTTTTCAAGTAAATCTTATGAGTATAAGAGGCGGTACACAGCAAATCGACGCTTGGTTATTGGGCTTCATCGGTCCATTGGTCAGAGTCAGCCCGGCTAGTTGCTTTGGTTTGTTTCCACACATAACCTCTCATTTAGTTAACGTCAGAACTTGTTGGCCCGATTCAGTTTAAGAGAGCACTTTGACTGGTTATTCAGCAACAAAATGTTCTGTTATACCGTTCCTTGTATTGACCTTCTCAAGATGGCGCTGCAGATGGCCGCCTCGTTGTGGAGCTCGCCAGTTTTCGTTCTGTTTTTGTTAGTCTGTCCTGTTTTATGTTTATCTAGCACGATCAGTTATACCAGGGACTAGCTGCTGAACATTTGGCAGTGCACACCAACTAATCACCAACTGGATTTTGATTTCTCTGGCGTTTTGCGGAACATTGTAGTCGGCGGAGCAGCTGCTTTGTGGAAACTCTACAAGACGCGCAAGGGTGGGAAGCATGGGAAGTGAGCCGGCGCGCTCGTCAGGCTGAGACACCGCGGCTTCAGAACGGCGCTGCCTAGCATTCATCTAGTAAATCTCCGCTCTCTTCCTAACAAAATGGACGAACTACTTCTGCTCACACGCAAAAACAAGAACTTTAACAACTTTGCTGCGCTGTGTTTCACAGAAACCTGGCTGAACGAAGCCAATCCGGACAGCGCATTACACCTACCGGACTTTCAGCTGTACAGAGCAGATCGCGATACGGAGTCAACGGGCAAAACGCACGGTGGTGGGACATGCTTTTACATTAACAGGAGGTAGTGTACAGATGTAACTGTGTTAAAGAAGATGTGCTGTCCTGATGTGGAAGTACTTTTCATTAACTGCAAGCCGTTTTACGCACCGCGGGAGTTTTCCTCGTTCATTCTCATCTGGGTTTACATTCCACCGCAAGCACACGTGAGTACTGCATTACAACAGCTGTCTGATCTGATCACAGAGACTGAACAACAACACCCGGACTCTGTTTTTATCATTCTCTGCGACTTTAATCAGGCAAAACTCACACATGAGCTGCCTAAATTCAAACAGCACATCACATGCCCCACCAGAGACAATAACATTTTGGACCATTGCTACACCACAATAAAGGATGCATATCGCTCCGTTGCCAGAGCCGCTCTAAGACTCTCTGACCACTGCCTGGTTCATCTTATACCAACTTACAGGCAAAAACTTAAAACTATTACGTCAGTATTAAGGACCAACGACACAGAGCAGGTCTTACAAGCCTGTTTTGAATGCACGGACTGGAGTGTTTTTGAAGCTGCAGCCACCGACCTGGACGAGCTCACCGACACTGTAACATCATACATCAGTTTCTGTGAGGAGTTATGCATCCCTACCAGGACCTACTTATCATTTAACAATGATAAACCATGGTTCATGCAAAAGAGGATGCCTACAGGAGTGGAAAGCACCAGGTCCAGACGGTGTTTCCCCAGCCTGTCTGAGAACCTGCGCCGACCAGCTGGCTCCTATTTTCACACAGATCTTTAACAGATCACTGGAACATCGCAAAGTTCCATCCTGCTTCAAATGCTCCACCATCATACCAATAGCAAAGAAACCAAAGATCACAGGACTCAATGACTACAGACCTGTTGCCCTAACATCTGTGGCCATGAAGTCATTCGAAAGACTGGTGCTAGCATATCTGAAGGACATCACTGGACCTTTGCTGGACCCCCTGCAGCTTGCCTATAGAGCAAACCGGTCTGTGGATGATGCAGTCAACATGGGACTGCATTATACCTTACAACATCTGGACAAACCAGGGAACTACGCAAGGATACTGTTTGTGGACTTCAGTTCTGCCTTTAACACCATCGTCCCATCACTGCTCGAGAACAAACTGACCCAGCTGTCTGTCCTCAGCTCTGTCTGTCAATGGATCACCAGCTTTCTGACAGATAGACAACAGCTAGTCAGAATGGGCAAAATCACATCCGACAGCCGTACCATCAGCACTGGTGCCCCACAGGATGCGTTCTCTCCCCGCTGCTCTTCTCCCAATACACCAACGACTGCACCAAAAAAGACCCCTCCATTAAGCTCTTGAAGTTTGCTGATGACACTACTGTTATCGGCCTCAACGGTGACGAGTCTGCATACAGACAGGAGGTGGAGCGGCTGGCTTTATGGTGCAGATACAACAACCTGGAGCTGAACACGCTCAAAACAGTGGAGATGATAGTGGACTTTAGGAGAAACACCCCTGCACACCCCCCACTCACCATCATGAACAGCACTGTGGCTGCAGTAGAGTTATTCAGGTTCCTGGGCACCACCATCTCTCAGGATCTGAAGTGGGACATTCACATAGACTCTACTGTGAAGAAAGCCCAGCAGAGACTGTACTTCCTTCGTCAACTGAGGAAGTTCAACCTGCCACAGGAGCTCCTCGAACAGTTCTACTCAGCTGTCATCCAATCCATCCTCTGCACTTCAATCACCGTCTGGTTCAGCTCAGCTGCCAAAACTAACCTCCGTAGACTACAGCGAATAGTCTGGACTGCTGAACGAATCACTGGCACTACCCTTTCTACACTTCAAGAACTGTACTCTTCCAGAGTGAGTAAAAGGGCTCGCAAAATCACTCTGGACGCCCCGCACCCAGCACACTACCTGTTCGAACTGTTACCGTCTGGTCGGCGCCACAGAGCACCAAGCACAAAAACAGCCAGACACAGGAAAAGTTTCTTTCCTCAGGCCATCTACCTCATGAACAGTTAAATATTCCCCTACTGGGCAATAAACGTGCAATACTTTCTCATACGCACTTGTACACAGCACCTTATAACAATATACAATGCAATACTTTCTCCATTCGCATTGGTACACAGCACCTTATAACCTGTATATTTACAACATATCCGTACATACAATTCAACACTCAGATATTTTTTACTAACTGCATCTCTGTTTAATGTTTATCGTCTTTTTTTTTTCTCATATTTAATTTTGTGTTGTCACTTGTCACTTTATGTACACTGGAAGCTTCTGTTGCCAAAACAAATTCCTTGTGTGTGTGAAGCACACTTGACAATAAAACTGATTCTGATTCCTAAGGTACATGTAAAGTTTATGTTTTTTGAAACTAATGAAGATAGCAGAGGTCAATGATTTATTTTAATTATTTAGAGTGACATGTTTACTGTTGGGCGACACAGTGGCGCAGTAGGTAGTGCTGTCGCCTCACATTGCATGTTCTCCCTGCGTTCGCGTGGGTTTCCTCCAGGTGCTCCGGTTTCCCCCACAGTCCAAAGACATGCAGTATAGGTGAATTGGGTAGGCTAAATTGTCCGGGGTGAATAAGTGTGAATGAGTGTGTGTGTGGATGTTTCCCAGAGATGGGTTGCGGCTGGAAGGGCATCCGCTGCATAAAACATGTGCTGGATAAGTTGGCGATTCATTCTGCTGTGGCGACCCCAGATTAATAAAGAGACTAAGCCGAAAAGAAAATGAATGAATGAATGTTTACTGTTCCAAAACATAATAAATGTTTCCTAAAACAAAATATATATTGCTTTCAATAGGGAAAAAAAATTGTTGTTTTTTTACCCAGACATTTAAAAAGAACATATTAGAATAGTAATTACAATACCGTCATACCATGAAACCGTGATATTTGCATTCAAGTTTATCATACCATTAGAAACTTATATCTGCCCATGCCTAGTAGCAAGTAAACTATTTAAGCCATGAAAAAACACAAAGGCCAGCTGTAATTTTGCTACATTTCTCAAATAATTGTTAAACGATGTGGATTATTAGATTATCAGACATAATTGCAAGAGCAAACTCTCAGACGTGAGTGACAATTAGTATAATATTGGTACTAAACACGGCTTTGTTTACACTTCGAAGTAAGTTAAAGATCCAGAAAGGCATCCTGCTGATTTGATTCAGAAGGGCACTTTTTTCAGACGGTTTACCGGTCAGTTACACATCCGGGCAAAAATATCAAGGGTGAAAGTCATCATAGCTTGCGTAGAATAGACCCAGCTCCCAACCCAACTTTGAGAATAGATTAACGGTGATATTTTTTTTTAATTGCACGATAAGAGTCTCGCGTTAACGCAGCACGTTAACACCAATAATGTCCCACCACTAGTGTAAATACAACATTTATATTTCAGAGGCTGCTGTGTCATGTGCAAAGCTCTGTGAAAAGCAAGGCTCAACATTTACACTTGTCTAGAAATACCTGTAAAAATGGCAATCTCAAAACAAGGCTGTCAGTTCAATGACACCTGTCTTTCCACCAAAAAAACTAACCCACACAAAAACGCATTCATAGGCGTTTCTGTTTTAAATGCATTTCCACAGGAATCACAATTGCAGGAATTAACTGCAATGAATGCTGATTGCTAATGTAATGTGCACACAGTGATTGTCATGACAACAGCAGAGTATAAAAGCACAGTCTTACTGGCTGACTCAAAATTTTACCTTGTAAATGTGCATTTGTTCCTTCGGGGCTTGTCAGGATTATACGTTTACATGCGGACAATTCTACCTCCGCTCTCTTAATAGTCAATTAAGGGCAGGAGAAGCCTAGAAAACCCCTTGACACAGAATCACAATGGATAACAATCAGCATATGTGCTGTTCACTTATGCTGAGGCAAAGGTTTGGAATAGAAGCAAGTAGAACAATTGTATATCAGTGTTTCAATTTGAGAAGAAGGGTATTGGTCACTGCCCAGCCCACAACAGTTAGCAGCAGATGCCAACAATAACCAGACAATCAGTATCTAAATAATATTCAAATGGTCCAAGTTCCAGAAAATAATAGTTAGTCCAATTTCACGAAACAGTGTACATGCATTGAGTTAATTTATTCAAGGTTTCTGGGGGTTTTATTAAGGTAATCTTAGGATTCTGGTACTCATACTGCTCAATTACAGTGTTTCTCAAATTATAGTGTGAGATGTGGGACTGCAACTAACAAGTATTCTCGATAAGTGATTAATACTGATTATTTATTTGAATATATAAATATTGGAGTCTAAAACAAAAACAACTGCTTGCTTTCCAATTTAAAATATACATTAAAAACAATTGCACAAACTAAATATTAAATTACAAGTAACACACTCAACTGAACACAACATTAATTATATTACACCTATTAACTATTAAGTCCATTTATTGTTACTGCTCTCATAAAAATGCAATGTCTAGCAAGAAATATATATTTTTTATTTTTATTTATTTATTTATTTTAATTATATCACCACAATTACAGTGCTTCATTTATTGCATGTTGATACTTGTTCAGTGAAGCCTCTGAACTTCAACAGGTGGGCCTTTAGGCAAAATAAAAATTGTCTTGTGACTTTCTAACATTTACAGATTAAGACTCAACTAGTTATGCTGGAGGGAACATGTCTCAAACACTTTAAACAGTACACAGCACATGTATGCCATGCCCATGTCATGTCAAACAGCGTTACATTCTTATGAAGAACTTATTTGAAGAGCTTAAAGCATTCTCAGGTTTAAAACAACTTGGGTCATGAACTTTTCCCCAAAATTCTTCCCTATATGTTATATGTACCTGTCATTGAAATGTGTTATTCACTAATGTAAAGTGACAAGACACACTCAATCAGTTATTTAAATCACCGTTATTTTCTCAATGGATTGCAATTAATTTTACTGATTTGTTTTTGCAGCCAAACTGTAAATGTTTCCTATTAAATTGGTTAATTTGAACTCACCACTTAAAACCACCACGTTTTAACTTTTCAATATAATTTGTGAAGTAGTTTATGCCTTTTGTTGACAACTTAAATAACTCTTTAAATTAATTATGTATTTACAGACGTTAAACATTAAAGGGGTCAAAATGACCCTGGATAATAGAAGAACGAAGCTTCTTCATCTACTGATCAGAACTGATCCATTCTTATGCACTAAATATAAACAATAATAATTAGTTGTCAAATAAATAATTTAATTCTATACTACAAACAGCTGTCATAACACATAGTTGCATTCCAACAGGTTCAGTATGAGCATTTGTGTTAAAGTCATTAGTCTCTTACCTGCATCCCTAAGTTCATTTGCATCAGCGGAGGCCTTTGCTCGTTTATTCTACCTCGACCTCCGACTCCATCGCCACGAAAACCTCCCATTCCAAACATGTGGAAATCACTTCTTCCTCCGAGTCCTCGACCTCCCGCTCCTCCTCTTCCTCTCATTCCACCTCTACCTTGCATTCCTCCTCTTCCTCCATCTCCATACGGGCCTCCTCTCCCTCGTCCTCCAAAACGACCCTGCTTCCTCTGACGCTCATTCTCCTCAAACTTCTGCAGGTCTGCTTTAGCTTCCTTAGAGAGCTCTGAAAGAGAAGAGAAATAAATGGCAAATGTTCTTATGAACAATCAATTAGCCTTTTTTTATTTTGCACTTTTTTTGAATAATGGAAATAAAATTATAATTTTAATACAATATTTTTGGTTTTGATTTATGATCACTTGGGGAGCCAAGTTCATGCCAAAATGAAGATTTTTGTATCATTTTGTGGAACACAAACGATGATATTTTGAAGAAAGCTTGAAACCTGCAACCATTGACTTCTATGTTATATTCAATCTTTCCTGATATGGATGTTAATGGTAATATGTTTCCAACAATCTTCCAAATATCTTTTGCGTTCAACCAAACAAAAAAAGCTCAAACTGGTTTAAACAAGTGTAGGGTGCTTAAATGCTAAAAACATTCCCTTTTGGGTGAACTATTTCTTTAGTTTAATCCTTAAAGGGTTATTTGACACTACATTAAACATTTACCCATATTAAGAGTTAGTTCATCTTTGGAATGAATTATTATTTTCACAGCTATTTCATCCCAAATGCTTAAGATTCAAAACTTAAAGCGATCAGAAAATGATATGAATCAAGCTGATTAATCTTTTGAGGTTTATGTGACAACCATATTTTATTTTCATTTTACTCAACATTGTTTACAGCATCCAAAACTGGATCCCCAAAGCTCAGGTATGCTTGCTTGATCCACAAGAACCCTTAAGGTTCATTCTTGCATGTCACCGGAATGTTTGAGCTTCCACAAGAACCTTTGAAGTTCATTCTCAAGTGTCTGTCAAGTGTGATTGAGCTTCTGTTCGTTTGTTGATCAATATTTATAAGAAAATAAAAAACTAAATCTGCTCATCATATAAAGCAGGGGCTTTCAAAGTGTGTCAACTGGAATACAGTGATGTCAACTGATAGATCCTTCTAAATATGAATAATAAAAAAAAACAACGATGAATGCAAAGAAAGAGTAAGATCTGCTTGAGGAGTCATTAAATGCACAAAAAATCTCAAGTGAAAACTCATTTTGGGACTGAAAAGTGGTGTTCTGTTTTGGGTAATTAGACTTTCGATGTAGGGACAAACAAAAAAATTCTTAAACGCCATGAGGGTGTATATATGACTTTTTTTTCTTTGGGGTTAAAAACACTTCAAAGTAATAGTTCTCCAAAAGATTTTAATTCTGTTATCATTTAAGCACCATCCACTTGTTCCAAACCGGTCTGAGTTTTTATTTTTTGTTCTGTTAAAAACAGAAGAAGAAAAAAAGTTTCTGCAGCTTTTACTAAGTCAAATTTAAGACTTTTTTTCAAGAGCATTATGAATGAAATTTCAGACTTACAGGGCAAAACGCTAAGGGTTTTTTCTAATAGCAAGTGTAAAATATTTGTCCCATTAAAATTCAAACACATTTTTCAAACATATACTTAAATGTTATTGTAAGAAAGATAATTAAACCAAATTGGTAAATAGAGTTAATAAATGTAACTTTTGTTAAACAGTTGCTTTTGCAGTAGCTTTACATGGACAAAGGAAAATTAAGGGCTGTTTAAAATGATTTATGCCCTACAACACCATATTTGAGGGCATTTAAGTGGCACTTTAATGCCTAAAATGTTGTTTTTGAAATTTAGAACATTAAGGCCCAATCCCAATTCTATTTTTGTACCCCTACCCCTTCCCCTTGGCCCTTAAAACAGAGTGTGAAGGGGAAGGGCTTCAAAATTTACCTCTAAGAAATGGGACACCACTGCAACATCTGCACACGTCATCATATGACATCACAATCTCTTGCATCATATGAGATCAGACAATGGTTACTGCTGTAGTTATTCCAGTGGTGTTATTTTTTGGTTTTCATCTTCAGGAAATCACGGAAGGCATATATTATGTTATCATAACGATATAACATGATGTGGCAATAAGATCGTAACTATACTGTGTATTTACACAGTGGCCATATTCATCTATGTAAACACACCAAAACAACATTAACATTATACCAGACACTCTAAAAAGCTCATTCCCAGCCACTAGACTTTTCTGAAAGGGTATTTGAGTGTCATAGAGTGTCAGAATGTTGTGGGACTGCTGTACAGGAGTTGTTATTATTATGGATTATAGATGGCGAAATTCAGCGTTTTTTATTTTAGCGCTTTTTAAAAAAAGCATGACTGTAAAACACAAACGCGGTTATGAATATATTAAAACATGTGCTTGTTTGTTGTAAAAATTCAAAATAATGACGAAAAAACTAATTTGTGGATCTCCTTCCTTCCAGGTGCAGCCATCCTGCCGTTGTGGCTGGTGTATTCTGGGAAATTTCTTACCCCTTGGTTTCGAGTGTGGTCCTGAAAAATCTTCGTTTGAAGGGCCATCTACCCCTTCCTCTTAGCCCTACGCCTTCAAGCTAAAGAGAATTGTGACACCCCTACCCCTTCACGGGAATGCGCAAAAAGAAGGGTAGGGGTAAGGGGAAGGGCTAAGGGGTAGAATTGGGATTGGGCCTAAGACTTTTAAGACCTTGCGGACACCCTGGAAGATATTTTGAAGAATGTTGAAAACCAGTAACCACTGACTTTCATAGTATTAGATTTTCCTACTATGAATATAAGTGATCCAAAATATTTTCTTTTGCTTTCAACAGAACAAAAGAATTAAATAGATTTTGAACAAGTCAAGGCTGATGACAATTTTCGCTTTTGGATTAATTATCCCCTTAAAAAAAAGGAATTTATTATCTTTTAAAGTAAACCATTAATACTTTCTTTTTTAAGCACCTGGACTCTTTTTTAAAACTGTTTTTGGAACAAATCTCACATTACAACATCTCAGTGCAGAGAAAAAATAACGAAAATGTTGAAAATATGACAAAAATAAAGAGATTTCATTTTAGTTAAGTTTTTTTTTTCATCAATAAAAAAGCATGCTGATGTGGTCACTATTAGTCTAACGTCATCCATGTCATCTCATCTTCATCTCGTCTTAGCCTTAGAAAAAAGGTCATCAAACATTTTTCATAGTTTTTTTTAATTGACAAGAAAAAAAACTTCTTCAAACCTAGAATAGTACAAAAAGTAATTTAGTTGTTAGTAACTAACCTAATGTTTCTGGGATGTTCCTTCTTTTACTGGCAACATCAGACAACCGGACCACTGTGTCATCTTTGCGCTCGGTCTTAAATCGCAGTCGGCCAGATTCTTCGTCATCTTCCTCTTCTTCATCAGACTCCTCCTTTACATCTGCATCCTGCTCATGCTCAGCTTCTGGATCGTTTTCATTGTCCGCCTGAAGTTTGCAGTGAACTTGCATCAGACGGTGTGACCTTAAATCATCATCATCATCATGAATGAAGAGACCACAAACTCATCTTTTACCTCCTCTAATTCTGTGAGATGAGAGCTGTCCTGCTCCTCAGTTTCCTCCTCATGCGCCTCCTCTTCCTCCTCAGCCACTTGCTGTTGGTTAGTCTGCTGCTCTCTATATTCTGTTGGGTACTCATCCACCTGTAAGAGATAATCAAATATTTATTTGGAGATTTAAGCAGAACTTGAGCATAAGGGCACCTGCGTATCCTCTATTGAAACACCTGTTGCTCTGGCATGTTATAGACTGATGCTATCAGAACCTGCTCAATGTCAAAAGCAACAGTGAAGAAGATAAAACATGAGAATGATGCAAAAATCTATATATATATTTTTTTATTACTAAAAAATGATTTAACAGCATTGAGAAACCTGGAAAAGAAGCACTTCCACTGTGTAGAGGCAAGAGTAAAAATCTAAATTAAGGAAAGAGGGACGGGACTGCCTAAAACGAGAAGATTCGTTACACACCAAGACAGCTAATTTGGACAACAGCAATGCAGACACACACACTGTGGGATGAATGCAGAGAGTAGCAGATAAGGCAGTTCTGAGAGCAGTTTCTCAACCAGATCACAAATAGGGGATGACAGATCAGATCCACTGTCCTAAAAAACACATTAAAAATATAAAAATAATGGTGTCAACAAGAACTACACATGCTTCTTTATGTGACCATTTAACGAAGTTCAAGCAGAGATAACAGAAAGTGCATCCTAGATGCATTCTTACAAAAAACAAATGTAAACTTATTAGTCTCAAATTATGTCTTAGTCCTATTTGTACAATTAAACATGACAGAGTATTTTAAGCTGTTTAGCTACAGAAATATTAGCAGTTTTGCTAGAGTTTTATATATTATAGTACAGCTGACATTGCAGCCTGTTCATCAAACAAAATGCAAATGACTATAACTAGATTGTTGTCAGAGACAGATGCAAAGAAGGAATTTGGGCTGCTTGATTATTTAAAAAAACCTAATCGTGACTATTTTGGACAAAATTGTAATCAGGATTATGGGTGGGCCATATGACCAAATTGTTATGTCGTACTATATGTATATATCTTTTGTAGAATCCATAGCTATTACACCTATACATTTAATGCGACAAATGTACAGTAATATTTTAATTATGGCTGCTTGATACTGCAAAAAATGAACATTGCGATATTTTGTTTTTCTGCAATTTATATTGCAATATGAATATAATTTCACAAGATCCCTTTAGAAAGTCTATTTGGAAAAACTCATAATTTTACTTTGATTGGGACTTTGACTTTAGGATTTTGTAGGTAAGTGCACCTGCGTAAAATATACAAAATTATTACCATAAAATAAACTTAAGCATGGATGAAAACAATAGAACAAATATCAAAAATAAACCACATTATTGTTTTCCATAGAATTTAACAGTATCGAGGTACAGAAATTCAATAATCAATGTAAAGCAACACTGCATGTAGTATTCATTGAATAAATAAACATAATTTTTCTGTTAAAGTGGAAAACTTTATAGTTTGTTTTTTGTGCCCAAATGGTTTAAATTTAATTGAAATCTTAATCTCACAGGCATTGAAAACACATTAAAATATAAATCTTTCACACTATTATATAAAGATTAAACTTTACAATCAAATCATCTGCTGAACTGGGGTTACGGGTTAATTACTATCCCAACTTGAAATTGCATATTTGCACATTGCAATATCGATGCTGAAGCGATATATTGTGCAGCCCTTATTATAACCTTATATATGAGTTATATTACTATTTTTAGAAATGCGCAACCCATATCCTAATTTATTTTAATATTCTACTTCTACATAGAAAATATATTTAGATCTTAAAATCTCAAAAATGTATTAGGGGTTTCATGGCCCCAAATTAAAAGATAAAATTATATATAAACTAGTTATTCACCCTTAAGGGGTTTCATATCTTCATGTGTTCCTTTTTCAAACACACAAAAAAAGACAATTTGAAAAATGTTAGAAACCTGTAACCACTGGCGTCTATAGAAAAAGCAAATACTATGGAAGCCAATGCTGATTCAATGCCATTCATTTCTCGTCTTAACATTTTTCAAAATATCTTAGTTTGTATTCAACAGAAAAAAGCAAGTGAAGGGTGAGTAAATAATGACAGATTTTTTATTTTTGGATGAACTATCCCTTTAATGGCACTTCTGAGCGAGAGGCCGGAAAGGCCCAGTGCAGCAATCTGAAATCGGGGAGGGGAGGAAAAGGGGGCGCTGAGGGGGAGTCTTCCTAAATTAGCATAACAGTGGGAGCCCAGTCTCATTACTATGCCCTATTACCATTCCTGCTGATATTTGAAATTCAATGAGATGTAAATGTTTGACATGATACACAGAGAATGGGAGATAAACACGCACACGGCTCAGTGGTGGTGAAAATATCATTGACTGTGTTGTCTTTACACACACTCGCACACACGCACGCGCAAACAGACACAAAGAAAGCTCCAGCGCACACATAGCTCACTGACAGGGAAATATCATCATCCGACTCTGAACAAATTCTCACACACACTCGAGCACAGAATGTACAAAAGCATCCAGAGAGACAAGCGCACAGCGTCTGCTGACTACCTTGCTGAGCTTCCCATCCTCTACCACGGCTTTTGGGGCTCTCTCACCAGAGGAACTTCTTCATAAAAGTACACACGTTTTTTTTTGGATGTCTGCACCACAGGAACTAGGAACTTATTAGTTATAGGAACTAAATTAGTCTATACTTCAGAGAAGGGTTTTGCCCAGCACAATAGGAACTACCAGTGATGCAAGTTGATTGGGTGAATGCACGCCATACAACACACTGACAACATATTTTGAAGCACTAGGAGAGCTACATGTATGGACATATAATCTTATAGGCAATGTGCCTCAAGGTCCTTGCACACTGAAGTCAATTTTCGTATGCGTTTTTTTCATATTCATTTGCGAAAAATTCATCAAGTAAACAAACCTTGCACACTGAGTCTGAGGCGTATTAATTAATCCATTACAAAAAAACAAAACATTTCAGAGTCAGTTCAAGCAGTGACACTTTGTTTTCTCTTCTCCGAAGTAAAAAAAGAAAGAGGAATAGGCTACATATTGTGTTCATTCAATACTGCATAGAGAGGAAGAAGAGTTCAGCTCATTATCAAAGTGCTGCGCTACGATTATTCATTTTTGGCTTAGTCCCTTTTATTAATCAGGGGTCGCCACAGCGGAATGAACCGCCCACTTATCCAGCATATGTTTTACGCAGCGGATGCCCTTTCAGCTGCAACCCATTACTGGGAAAAATCAATAAACACTCATACACTACGGACAATTTAGCCTACCCAATTCATCTATAGCCCATGTCTTTGGAGTTGTGGGGGAAACCAGAGCACCCAGAGGAAACCCACACGAACACGGGGAGAACATGCAAACTCCACACAGAAACGGCAACTGACTCAGCCGAGGCTCGAACCAGCGACCTTCTTGCTGTGAGGTAACCGTGCTACCCACTGCGCCACCGTACAGCCTGCGATAAGATCATCCGCTACAAATTTTGATACATTGCTTGTGATACTTCATACATTCACATAAACAAATCCTGAACAGAGACTGGCAGTACCTATAGACATTATAATATATAGTGGTTGACGTGTCTGAATCCGGACCATGCTTTCTATTACAATGTCTATGAGCAGTACGTCAAATGTATGGACACACACACATACACACCCACCAAGCAGCAGCAGAGGAGAGGTGCGCCAGTCACTGAATCCAGCATAGGGGTTCTCAACTATCCTCCATATTCTGTCTTTATTTCATGCACAGTGTTTGTAGCTCAATTAACGGCATTTTGTATTTAGCTTTTTGATTGTACAGTGGCTCTGAACTGTCAAAGCACCTCTCAAAGTACTTTTTCGGATGAGGAAAAAAAAAAACGAACCCATTTCGAATTTTTTCGACGGACCAAAGTTTCAGAAGCAGTGTGTCAATAAGATTAACACAATGTGAAAATTATGAACGAAAGTTTCAGATTCAGTGTCCAATAACCTACAGAGTTGTGTCTATTTTACTCAGCCTCGAAGATATGCTTTTAGCTTATTTAATTGCTTAATTTAATCATTTTAACTGCTTAATTCATGCTTTCTTCTCCAAAAACGTGTCACGATTTTAGTATGGTTGCTTAAATGTGTTATGACCAAGCAATCAAGCCATGATCAGAAAGTAACAGCAAAGCAGTAACTCTGCTCTGTTTCAGCTTGATAAAGCTATACCAGTGGAGCAAAGTGCTAGTCATATTTCATTTATTTTTGTTTGTTTACATTAGGCTTGCTCAACATTGTTCCTGGAGATCTACCTTCCAACAGAGTTTAGCTCCAACCCTGATCAAACACAAATGAATCAATTAATTAGGACATGAACAGCACTTGATAATAAAAAGGCAGGTGTGTTTGATATGGGTTGCAACTGAAATCTGCAGGAAGGTAGATCTCCAGGGTTAAGCACCCCTGGTTTACATTGTTAAAATGTCTGATTTGTTTATCGAACAGTAAAACATGGCTGTTTACTTTCAGAAGTCATAGCGATGCTTTCTTTTCCCTGTAATAAAATGAAAATGTTTTGAAATATTGCATTATTTAGCATCCTATTATATCTCATGATACTTAAAGCAACAGCCACTAGATAAGTGATGTCTCACTGACGTATGAACGTTCTGCCCACATGGTCAACTTAAGATTTATTGAGGGCTACTGGAGTCTGAAAACAATGAAATCTGCCTGACACAAAGAACCTAGCAACCTGAAGAAAGAGAGGGTAGTCATGAATGGTCATGATTTCTGAAAATTCACCATAACAACTTGCATACTAAACAGACATTTCCAAATATTTAAACACTTTACTAATTAAAGATTCACAAATTGTACCAGTAATTTAAACTTCAAGCCCAAAGAAAAACTGGAACTTCCATCAGTGCAAAGTTATGGCAAATATCAATCTAGACTGACATGAAATTTTCATGTATTCAAATATGGCCAGCAACCACATATGATTATGGGGACAAAAAGATCTGAACTAACTCCATGTGGTTTGCGCCGTTCACGTAGCCTTGGAGTCATGACGCCTACAGCGACTAACTTCTCACCTTTAGGCACAAGCACAATCCAATAGTAAACATTGCCACAGGGCACCTTTTATAATCCATTTGGACAACACAGATTTCACTGCTATGGAAAGTCAACAGTGCTCAAGCCAACCTATATTTGAAGAGACAGTATTTCTTTAGCCATATCCTTGAGAAAACGTGTGCTGTACTCTTTTATTACAACACGTTTCAGGTGATTTTTGTACTGAGAATCTAGATCTCTGTGGGAGAAATAACCCTTTATTGTAATGTACAGAATTAAGAGGAAACTGGCAATGAAGAAGCAAACTTGCGAAATGAGATGTGAGGGCCGGCCCTCTGTGCACCTGTCAGCACTGTCCTGGATGCAGTGATCAAGCGATCACATGGACAGGCAGAATGATCAACGACATCTGTCCTGCATTAAAGGTCAATGAAAGACAGAACAAAAGCAGCAGTCTGATGAGTCTCGACTCCTGCGGGGTTTTATTACTCTGTGTCTTTGTGTAAAATGACTAACCCTGATGCTCAATGGACACAGCTACATGACCATAGCAAAACATATTTAGCTCATTTATGTCCTCCCTTAAAAAAAAGGGAAAAAAAGACACAACTGACGCCATCAAAAGCCTTTGAAAATATTGTGTATATACAATGATACACATACAAAGCAGTGCCTTTATTTATGCACACATGTACTATAGAGTCAGACACAAGGTCAGACAGATCCAAATGACTATGACATGTATCTTGTGCAGAGCACATGAACTGGCCAACTACAGGGCAAACGGTTAATCCTTTAAACCGTTCCACACATTAACTCTGGATAACAGTAAACACAAAGATGCTAAGCGCCAGCAGCCAAGCGACCTTGTAAACAGAGATATCATATGGTCAAAGTGAACACAGAAATTAAAGCAGAATTGAAGCAATGACAATATTGGAATAGAAGTTCCCATTCTTTTATTCGAGAGAAAAACCTAAATCTGATTTAAGACACATTTCCCAAGACGAGTTTCTGAGGCAAGGCTTAAGGCTTTTCCTAGACAAAATTATATGTATAAACTGTATTAACTAGAAATAATTCGCTGTGACGAACCAAAAATATACATCAGTGCCATAAAAAATGTCAAGATACACACCAATAATAAGGTCTGATCAATATATTGTTTGAGCATCAATATTGCAATGTGTATATATGCAATAGTCAGATTGCAGAATTAGATTATTTATTAAAGATTAAAAGATAAAGGTTTTTTTTTTATATACAATGATGTACAATATTGAAAAAAATATAATGTTTCAATATTTTTATCTATCTGCAATAAATATTGTGATATTTCACAAGATAGTTGAATAGCACCATTTGGCAGTTTTCTGGCCAGTCTAACAGAATTCAGGTACAGAAATTGAATAATCACAATGCAAAAAATGCTTTTCTTACTTTCTTTGTTTAATTTCTAGTCCAAATATCTAAAACACTTAGATCAAATAAAAATATTGTTTTATTTTCAACTTTGGAAGAAATGAGTCAAAATTAGGAGGCTTTCCTTAAAACAAGCAAAATTATCTGCCAGTGTGGCAAGTAAAATAATCTTGTTTTCTAGAAACAAGACAAAAATTCTAAGTAAGAAATACATTTATATATATATTAGTAATGGGCGATATAAACGATATGCGATATAAACGATACAAAATTGGCCTACGATAGAGATTCTAATTCTATTGCACTATCGCGATAATGCATGTTTGATGACGCAATCTACCCGCGAAATTAAGAGCAACGAGCTGCAGCCGGCTGCAACGCATCATCTTGAATAAACAACAGTGCGACCATTTCGCTCGCATTTGCGACAAAAAATAATAAGCTCGATTGATAACTTAATTCACTCGGCCACTGTAAAACAACATGCTCTTCACACTAACTTATGGTGTATTACGTTGGAAATCTATTGTGACTGTAGCACATGCTGACGCTCTCAACAACAGCATTAAGCAACGCATGGCACCGAATGGCGACGTGTCGCACAACTTGCGAGCCTCATGCATGGCATATCGTGGCTTGTCACACAGATTCCCACACAGCGCTTCCCACACAGATTTTACCTGGGCGGCCGATTTATTATTGGGGCGGCCCGGTTCTGTGTTCGCGAGAAACAGAACACTCTGCCACAGACTCACAAGCTCTGCATGCAGACCCACAGAGACGCGCTGGATACAGAAGAGCGCGAAGACTAAATAGACTGATCCAGCTCATTATTTGGGGTGACAATACATTTTCCCCGGACATGTCCAAGAATCTGCTTTCGCTTTCGATATTAATTGTATTCATTTTTGCATTACTTTATAAGCAAACTTTATCTGGTGCGTCTCAATCTCTCAGCAGCAACAACACTACAGCAGACAGAGAGAGAGGGAGAGAGAGAGAAAGAGCAGATCAAGACACCAGTTTTAATTTCATTAGGAGAACAAAATGTTTAAAATCAAATGCGTTACCTTAGGCTGCAGGTTAGAAATATGTTTTTATTTGACGTATCTGCAATACACAATTTTATTTGACTAATTTAATACTGGAAGTATTTTCAGTACAGTGTAAGTTCCTTAACTAAACACCAGTTTTTTTTTTGTTCTCTGCAACTTGGCATTTAGGAACCAAGGACTTAAAAGAAAAGTCTTTCTTTCTAAAAGGCACTACATTTAGTTTATTTATCTGCAACATTGTGTTGTTTAATTACAGTTTTGCTTTTGCACAATAAATGTTCTCAAAACGACATGCAACGTTTCTTTATTTCTTAAAAAAAATAGCAGTTTGGCTTTCCTAAGGGTCTCTGTAACCTGTTATGAATGGGTTCTATTATAATTTATATATCGCAATATATATCGTTATCGCAAGAGGCTGCAATGTATATCGCAATATGGATTTTAGGCCATATCGCCCATCCCTAATATATATATATATATATATATATATATATATATATATATATATATATATATATATATATATATATATATATATATATATTTGTATTCTGTATAAATACAATTCTGTAGCTACAGGTCAACTATAATTCAGACTCAACATTGCATATCTTTGTGATGTGACTATTGCAGATGCGCACATTGCGATGTCAACGCTGAAATGATACATTGTGCAGCCCTACAATGACAACTATTTTATTTTACATTTGATTGTTCAATTCCTGTATTTGAATACTGTTCGACTCCCCAGAAAATCATTAAGCACTGTTTACTTAACCTTTATTTTTGCTCTGTCGTACTATTATGTTTTCATATTAATAAATGTATTCTATTTTATGCAGATGTACAGCATAGAAAAAAGCTTGATCATGACAGTTGATCTAAACTAATGAAATCTGGTGAAATTATATTCATATCACAATATATAGCAGCAAAACAAAATATCACGAGGCCAGATTTTCCAATATCGTGTAGCCCTACCAGTAATATTTAATGGGTAGACTTTTTATAACAGCTACTTAATCACATAATTTAGTAAAGGCCTAGTCCTGGCCTAAAATAAGCCCTGTTTGTTAAACCACCCCATTATCCAGAGTACCAGAAATCGGATTATAAAATAGATTTTTTCTACCCAATCTAGTCAGGCAGCATCCATCTGAAGTAGGGCTGCACAATATTGAAAAAAATCTGATATTGCAATATTTAATATTCCTATGATAAATATTGCGAGGTAAATACAGTTTCACAAGAATTTCATTGACTTATTTGATGGTTTACTGGGGAGTCTAACAGTATTGAGGGACAGAAATCCAATAAAAATGCTTTTCTTCGTCTCATTTTTAGTACAAATATCTCAAAAAAAATTATTAGATCATGTAAAAATATTGTTTTGTTTTAAAATTCTGTTAGGGGGGTAAGTCAAATTTTTTATTTTTGCTTTGAAATGTAGATATTTGGACTAGACACAAAGACAAAAATTCTAAGTTGGTTCTATGTTTATTTTTTTGCATAAATTATATAAATTCTGTATAAATACAGTGGTCAAATACAATTCTGAAGCTACTGGTCAACTATAATCCAAACTTAACATTGCATATCTTTGCGATGTGACTATTGCGGATGTACACATTGCGATATCGATGCTGAAACGATATATTGTGCACCCCTAGTCTGAAGACACCATCACTTCGAATTGATTTACGAAACTGTAGTACCTTAAAGGAGTGAATGACATTAGAAATGATGTTGTTCACAATATAAAATTAAATAATCAAATTAAAATGACAAGTCTGGCTGTAAAGAGAGATCATCATTACCATCAAGCTACAATGCTTGCAGTTTTAAAACCCCTGACTCAGCATGCGCTCATATCCCCTGATAGTAACAAAATTAAACTATTGCAGGTAAAGCAATAAAATTAACATTTATTTGAATCACTTTCTTACAAAATAGCTCACACTCCGATGACAAAAGAGATTTCCTTTATGTGTAATACCAGGTAATATTACATTGCATTGGTTGTATAACACGTCCTGCCAGACCAATCAGAAACACAACATCATTTGCCTGTAGAGCTGCGTGATTTGGGGAAAATTTCATTTTGTGTTATTGAGGTCAAAATTGCAAAATGGAATGAAAAATGGAATAACCTTGGTTTTATGTTTTCCATTTAAAATAAGATTACTACTAAATTTGAAAAACATCTTTGCACAAACTTGTTATATTCACAGTAGTACTGCAAAACTAAATAAATAGAAAGACACATTTACATGCAATTATTTTTTGAACATTTTGTCCAAACAAACAAACAGGGACATTTACACACAATTAATATCAAATCATGTCACCAATGTAAGCCTAATGAATGACAGTGCACTAGTAGGGATGTGCCAGACTATCATGCTAAAAATTTTAACAAGGCGCAGTGAGCAAAACACACAGAAATGAGCTCTTTATGACTTTTTGTCTGCTATTGTGGTTTGCAATGTGTAATTCAATGAGATATTAAACATTAGAAACTTCCGAAATTCAAATTTGGACATTTGAATGTTCAAATTCATTTCATTTGATTCATTTTACACAACCAAAATGGCTAAAATATAACTTCTGTGGTTTAGTAAGACAAATTATAATTAATTCATAGAGGAAAGTATATGCAGCCTTTTTACATTTGATTTTTTGTTTTGAATTTAATTAAATGAGATTTTTTTTTACTTAAATATACCTTTTTTCTGTTTCATTCAAACAAACATTGTTATATCTAGAAAGAAGCTGATATAAATAATTCATAAACCTTGTACATAAAATCTCATCTGGGTTTGGATGAGTAAATGATAACAGACTTCTCAAGTTCGGGTGAAGGACCTCTTTAAGATCCAAGCAAATAAATAAATAAATAAACATGTACAGAAAGGACACAACTCATCAATCATGCCCTTGTGTGGTGTCTGCTAAAGACTACTTTAAAGAAGGTCAATAATCTTTTCACCTACAGCCAACTTTATCAGATCCTGTCTAAGAGCTCTTCCCATTCGCCAACATGGATTGGCAGGACATCTGCTGAACAAAGACTGTGAAAAGAGTCTCGCCTGAACAAAACCCTGAGGCCTGAGGGTCACAAAGCACGAGTTGTCAGGCTGTAGACATGCAGGAAATGTGCTGAGGGATTATGGAGAGTGTGTGTAAGCCATAGAGAAAAGAAAGAGAACGCATTGCTTACTTGAAAATCGTCATCCAGTGGCTCATCAATCTGAAGGTCCAGCACCTCATCTTGATATTCAGCAAAATTCTGGTCTCCTGTGTATTCCAACCCTTCATCCACAGCTTGGTACTCATGTCCTTCATACTGTCCACCCTGAGAGAAACCCGCCTGGCCCCCTTCACCCTCTTCATAGGCATTTCCTGTATATCCACCTGGATCTTCAAAGTCAACAGAAGTGCCCATACCCAGCGTTGCATTTAAACTCACGGCTTCACCTTGACCACTGGTTAACAGACACAGAGAACAAACAAAACAGATCTTAGCGAGTTACCAAGGCTTTTTTTATTTTGCGTAAATTAAAAGAAAGAAATTCACGCAGATTTGGAGGAGGGTGGGTAAATGGATCAACTACACCTTTAAGGTATGAGCCATAATGTGATGAATTTGTAGATTTTCCTTTTCTTATACAGTGCATTCCAGTAATGGTGAAGGACAGATTATACAGATTTCTTTTAACATGCTTATTTCATTCTAAGGCCCTGTCCAAACAAACATTGGTATGTTTGAGCGCACTTTTTTTCTGCATGTTTTCGCTGTTCGTCCACACGAAAACTGAACATCGCAATGACTTAAACCAATACTTTCTGAAAACTCTGGCCAAGGTGAAAATTATGTGAAAGTCCGGGTAGAGGGTAATGTAATGTAATGTGTATTTATATAGCGCATTTATTGTGTATGGCCATACACCCAAAGCACTTCACAATCATGGGGGGGGGGGGGGGGGGGTCTCTCTACACTACCATCAGTGTGTAGCATCCACTTGGATGATGCGACGGCAGTCACAGGACAACGGCGCCAGTGCGCTCACCACACACCAGCTATTGGTGGAGTGAAGAGACCGTGATAGAGCCAATTCGGTGGATGGGGATGATTAGGAGGCCATGATGGGTAAGTGCCAATTGAGGGACTTTGGCCAGGACACCGAGGTTTCACCCCTACTCTTTACGAGAAGTGCCATGGGATTTTTAATGACCACAGAGAGTCAGGACCTTGGTTAAACGTCTCATCCCAAAGACGGCGCCCACTGACAGTGTAGTGTCCCCTTCACTTTTACTGGCGCATTAGGACTTACACAGAAGACAGGTTGAGCGCCACCTGCTGGCCTCTCTAACACTACTTCCAACAGCAACCTAGTTTTCCCATGTGGTCTCCCATCCAGGTACTGACCAGGCTCAACCCTGCTTAGCTTCAGTGAGTAACCGGTCTTAGGCTGCAGGGTGATATGGCTGTGGTCGTGTTACATCATTTGACTTATGATGTCAGTGTCCGCACTATTTTCTGCTTTCAGATTGGTCAAAACAGCTGGGTTCACACCAAATGCAGAAGACGTAATTTGAGGCAATTTTCGCATGTTTGTGGCAAACGTATTGCATATTGTTCCCCCGAGGGATGGTAATCTGGGGGCTATTCCATAAAGCAAGCTTAGAGAAAAAGCCAGGCTTTTTTGGTAAGTCAGGTTTATTAATGGCGGATTCGGTTTCATAAATCAAATTTACGATAGTTCAAACTTAGTTACCCTGGCAACTTATGCTGGGAAACTAGCCTGGTCTGGGGCAGGCTAACTCTCAGGCTAAGTCAAGTTCAAGCATAATTCAAGTAATGTTAACATTCACCTGCCATAGTTTGATGCCATTTTAATTGAGTTAACCTCTTAATAATGATTAAAACTTTATAGTCACTTAATAGTAAATATATATATACCTAAATATATCCTACCTAGCAGTATACTTATAATCTAATGGAATTAGTTGGCAAATATATGCAGTGTAACTTAAATTCAACAAACGGACTATCAAAATAAAGTGTGACCATATATTTAAATTCACATAAGTTATTCCAAACAAAACAAATACAAACTACAACATTTCAACTATATTTTAGATTTTTTCAACTAAATTTTATATAGTTTCTGTTGATTTTTTTTTTTCTTGGTTATTAAAATTGTATTTAACATTTTTCCCCAACATATTTATATGGATGTACTAATTTTTGCACTGTGATCTTCAGTTTAGTTTTTGTTAGATTATTTCCAAATTTTGATTTAGTAGTGAATAATTTAATGTATATGCACAAATATATTATTGTAAAGCATTCTGTAGAAAATATTAACTTAAAGGAAAGATCTGTGAGGGGTGTGTATATATATATATATAGCGTAATGAACCGCCAACTTATCCAGCATATGATTTACGTAGCGGACGCCTTTCCAGCTGCAACACATCACTGGGAAACACATACACTATAGACAATTTAGCTTACCAAATTCACCTATACCACATGTCTTTGGATTTGAGGGGGAAACCGGAGCACCCGGAGGAAACACATGCCAACATGGGGAGAAAGTGCTGACTGATTTAAGGAAACAGACTACATTTCTTAAATAATGACTTTAAAGCTGCAAACCCTGAGTGGAATAATCGGGAGATGATCCGGGCCGAGCACTACGCTCACTTTAATGTAAAGATATTTTCCCATGGGGCGCGGGAAACACAAGTGTCAAAGAGAAAGCAGCTATTTGCAGCAGTTTCGGGAGCAAATTAAAAATCCCGCCGCTTGTGTGTGCACGGCTCTTAGTTGCCATTTTAATGTGCTTACATTTAGCACATTTTGTATGTTACATTGAGGCTGCAATGCAATAAAGCTTTTCCTTGCAAGCAACAAATGGCAGTAAGCGCGCATTCTCTCTCTCTCTCTCTCTCTCTCTCTCTCGCGCAGTCAAGTACAATTTCTATCTATTATGACAAATATTTAATGTTAATAGGCCTAAATAATGGCTTATATTTTAAAATATATTGCTACATATGTCGCCTATTGAGACGATCTGCAATTTCTTGTCAGCCGTTCTCTCTTGCAAGCCGTATTATTTTATTGTTATGTTAAATTATTACATGTTTGAACTCTAAAAACTAATGTGGCTCACTCGCTGTGAACAGCTGTCTCATCTCAGAGCTCTTTCAGTTCTCAAAGTTGCCATGGTAGCACAAAACATAATCGATGTATCTATGATCGACCTTTAAGGTTTCACGACAGAAACGTGCACGAGCAGTTATCTAGACTATTTAAACTGAACTCAGACTAGTTAGATCAAATGATCTTCAACTTACTGTTATGGAACCAAATTAAGCGTAGATGTTTAGTTTGGCTCACTAAAGTCAGGCTTTTGACTTTAATCCCCGCTTTTCTAAACGACTTTTATGGAATAGCCCCCTGCTCCGGTTCTCGCGTTTTCATTGACTTGTATACAATTTACTCGTGAAATTTACTTAATTCCCTGTAGTGTCAAGTTACAGGAACAGGATAGGGTGAGTAAGTGCAATAAAAGAATGAATTTGTGGATTTCTGTTTTTTCTTTTCTCTTACAAGTGACCTTGAGTTACTGTTACATCAGAGATCGAAGTGAAGCATGTCACTCAAATTTGCTATTTTAAACAAGTCATTTAAGGTAGAAGGTGTCAAAGTTAGTTCAATGTCAGCTCTAATTATGTTATGGATGAAGTGCTCTTATTGATTTAGAGCATTGAGTCTTTGAACACATTATTGGGAGAACGTAATTTTGAACCCACAAGCTGAAGAGTATTTTAATAACATTCTTATATATACCTCAACACTAATAAAAACAATTTAATAGTAATTCATTTTTTTTAGATTGAGTATTTTGCAGTTCATGACTTTAAAAGGCAACAGAACAGATGTGTAAAAAGGTGGAGTCATACTGTCATATCCAGAACAAAAAATGGTTTCACCAATAGAATTTCTATGAAAAACATATATATATACAGAATTACCATTTTTATAGATTAATGTCTTCGACAACAGCTCTAATAAATTAACTCTTTAATATACATTTGACCAGAAAAATCTTAAGAGATGAAAAATATTAAAACTTTTAGAGATGTCACCATATTGAGATCATGTGACCACATGTAAACACTAATAGTAATATTAATGAAAAAAATAGGCAGTACTGGTTTAGCCAGTAAAGGCTTTTCTAAACAAGTTAAGGCTGCACGATTAATCGAAGGCAAATGCCATGTGCATTTTGCCAGTAAAGTCGATTGTGTAATCAGCATGTGCTTCCAGAAAGAGCACCATTTACTACACAAAGTTGTAGTTCTCTGACAAACTATAGAATTTAAGAGTCAACAATTTTATTGCAAAATAATGAAATCAAAGATAATCATTCTGTGATGACAGCTGTTTTTGATGCTTCTCAGTGAACTACGGCTCTTTGTAGAAAAGCATGTGACAGCATGTAAAAATACCACATTAAGTTTGTTTTAGTCCAAACTAGTGTTGTCAAAAACATCACTATTCAAGCATTGCTACAAAGCAATACTAAGGAAATGCGCGAATACAACACATTTGGCAAAGCACTTGAAAGACAGACATGCAGAATTGATTTCGTTCGATTGAAAGCAGAAATATTGGCAGACTGATGACATCACTGGACATAAACAAACAGTGTCACAATCAGAATACTATTGTAGGCCTATTAATTATTAATGTATTTAACATTCAGTGCCAAAAAAGGCTAACATCAGAAATAGTGATCACTGCGGTTTCCGCGATTTCTGTGGTTGGTTTGCCATTTTCCACACAGTATCAAAAATGGAACGTATTTTATGTAAATTAGAAATGTACTTATCATGACAACACTAGTCCAAACTTAATTCATAACTTCATTTGAGTGTTTGATATAAATCTGTTATGCAAGATGATTTGGCTTCTTTCAAAGAATAAACAGAAATAACATATTTCGTATTTTTCCAAGCAGTGATAAAGGCATTGTACTATTATAAACTTCATTAAGATCTTAGATAGGCCATATATTGTCATGTGTTTATTAGTCATGTTAAATCACTTAAAGCAGTTAAATCTTCTGTGTATTCAGCAACTACAATAGGAATTTCCTGGTTGTCTACTTCGGGGCATATTTGGGGTTTCCATGCAAGAGCATCGTCTGGCCTTAAGGCTGATTTATACTTCTGAAAATTAAGAAAATCTAGAAAACCACTTCACTTAAATCATAAAAGTTTTTTGCAGTAACTATGTTTTGGTTATTGAAAACCCTTGCCTTTCATTAAAGTATCTAAATTCCTTTTTTTTAAAGATTAAGTGGACTCTTAATTAGGAGGTGAACTTGTCTAGATAAGTTTCTAAAGTCTGGATGGACAAAATATTAATGCGACAGCTGAATTTCTCAGAACTTATTTAAATGTTGATCACAATATACACCACTTTCCTCCATCACTGAGCTTTTCTTGTGGGAAATGTGCTTGCTTGGAAAGAAAGATGAAGCACTCGCAATTTTCATGCATCAGTTTTGAAAGCACTGTTACACTATTACTATGTCATTGTAAAGACATAACTGGCCTATATGCATCGGTTGCTTTGACAGACACATCTGATTTGATTACTGTGGGCAGTCCATGTAAAATATCTTATTTAAGTCTGATTTTACTTTCAGTCTGGAAATATCTAAGATATGACTATGATTTTATTGGAGTATATTTTTGCAGATACCTTATATTTTGGTCCTCTTCATCACTTTGTAAGAGATCATCATTCAGTTCCTCATCTGACAGCTCTGAGGGGTTCTGAGTGGGGACAAAAAAGTAAATGTAACATATATATCTATTTAAATGTTTCATGAAACAAAACCTGAATATATTCAGTCCACTTGATTTTTGGTAGGATTTAAAATGTTTATACAGTTAAACATGCTGTACAGCTGCTGGAAATAATTTTTGTATTCCTTTTAGTTTAATACAGATGCCTATTGACATTTAAAAGTGAGAAATTTAAAGATCAAAGGGTTTTTTTTCTTCTAAAAACAAATCCACAACAATTTAAGTAATTATGATGACATCAAACAAATCCAAGAGTCATGTAGTTTAAAAATTTACTTTACCTTTTTTGATGACAGCCAATCATCTTCAAGCAAGTCTCCCTCCTCGAAATCACTGTCAATTGATTACAATAAACACACTTTTACAATAAATCTTCATGAAATGCAAGATACTCTCACTGCAGAGCAAAGCAAGCAACATTTTCTATGTAAAAAACACACTCCACAGCAAGCTAAAATGTACATATTAATGTTGCTGTGATCTATTTATTTTATAGGTGTTTCCAAAAACCTGATAACATAATTTTATTCTGTGTAAAAGAGAAATGAAATGTGTAGAGAAAAACAGAGCCAAGAAAACAGCATCGATGAGGATTTACCTCTCCAAGTCATCATCATCTTCTCCTCTCCGTCTTCTTGACCTTTCAGCACCAGGCTTATCATATTCATCAAACTCATCATCTATGTACAAACAGGAGAATGATTATGTTATGAATGATTACAAAGTACATCAGGTCTCACAAATAAAACATACAGGGCTGGGTGATTAATTGAAAAGTAATCAAAATCGAACCTATTATCAATCTAATTTTTCCAGGTCAATTTTTTCAATTATTTTCCCTAACATGTGTGGAGCCACATGACCCCGCTTTGTTAAGGCTGATTTATACTTCTGCATCAAACACATGGGTATGGTCGTATAGCTGCGCACCAAAAAATGTAACTACACATCATGTTTGCACTACATTGACAATGATTGCAAACTGTGCCTTGAGACGGCATATTTTCCATTACATTAAAATTAATATATTTACATTAAAATATTTGTTTACAGAAGATGCAAGAAATGCACTACTTAAAATATTATTTACAGGATAAACAAGAGTTATTTTATTTAGAAGAGATCCTGCTTATTTTCTACTTTTTAATATGAAAAACACTGAAAATAATCTTTTTTGTTTCCAAAAGTGCAAGTTTATTTTTACTTTTATAAGAAAACAAGTGACTGTTGGTTTATGCAATGTGTGTTTTAATTCAGTTGTTCAACGTTGATTTTTAATAAATAATCATAGATAGTGTGTGTTTCCTTCATTCAGAAATCTCTTACCTATAATATGTGAGCATATTTACTTTACATAACCTGTCAGTGAACGATGAGGAGGAAAATCCAAATAAATAATGAAAATAATAGTTCATTAATCATAATTCAGTTAAAATATTTAATTAACCGAGATTTTGATTTTAGGCCAAATCGCTGAGCCCTAATTGTTTGTGTCATACAGAAGAACAAGGTCTCATTTTGTGGTAAAAAGTCAATTAACTATATAAAGCAGCAACTTTTAAATCACATAATCAGCTTTAAACTCCACATGAAACATCTTAAAATTTAAGCAAAGAAGCCTCTTCAAAACCGTATCAAGTCAGTATTTGTTTACATTCTAAGCTACACAACAAGCCTTCATCCAATTCTGATTAGAGCATAACTATACAGCATTATTACGCTAATAGAACAACTGCTTTTAAGCATATTCCTGCATCAATATTAACTCAGACACAGAACAAGAAAATAACAAGAATACAGCCTATATAGCGTACTGTAAATCTATTCAACCTGTCAAGGATATATAATTAAATGTAAGAACGAATAAATTCAATGACTATTCAAACACAAACACTTGATATTTTACATTCTACACAGTAACAAATAGTCTAATTGTTATTAATACGAGTATTACAAAATGTATACCTCTCGTCTGGTTAAAACAAGTGTTGCTCTGTGTCGAGACAGATGCTTACATAACCAACACAGACCCAACCTCATTTTACTACCGACGTCATTTCTTAATCCACTAAATAAATCACTATCAAAATACAAAACATCTGTTGCAGCTTCACATATAAACGCAGATAACTCATTCATTGCAACATGTCAGCTAGCTAGTTAGCAATAACGAATAAGCATAATCAAGCGAATGCATGCCTACTCATAACACGATCGTTAACACGACATACCATAACAACAATATTCAGCCAAACAAAAAGTCGTGGTATAAAGGTAAACAGTATTCAATCTGTAAACCCACTGCACATTTAAGAAGCGCAGCAAAAATAGAACAAAAGCAGCTAACGTTAAGCCTTTAGCGCTAGCATGGAGCTAAATTAATTGTAAATAAATATTACGATACACTTCATACCCCCGACATTGGTCGCCATAACCCAAGAGTGTATGTTATCTTGGAGACTCTGGTATCTCTATAACGTCGATGAGTGCATTGAAACTGGTTTAAGTGCAGAGCTTCAGGCCGTTAGCTTAGCGTAAACCTCTTCAGTCTGAGCTCTGAAAACATCTGCACAGCAAACATGGCGGCTGAGCCGTATAGCATCATGGGTATGAAATTGCAAGGCTGGCTGCGTCTACAAAAGATACCAGCCCGGGTATTTATTTTAACTTACAGTGCATTCCACTGATGTGAAGAACAGAATATAACTTGCGTTACATAACTTTGCTTTTAAGATTCCAATTTAAAGCCGATAAATATATGCAAGTGTGTTTGTACAGTGTTATTTATCTGCTTAAAAATAAATGCGTCATGAAATAGGCTAATTTTTAAGTGTTCTTTATGTAGGCTAAATCTTCCTCATTGCTCGGCTTGTTGATTATTGGGTATTTAGATTGCATGTTTTTGGTGTCAAGTAACAGTAACAGTAAAAATTGAGGCAATATATTATTTATCTATTTATTATTATTATTATTATTATTATTATTTCCCAGTACTGGGTTGTAGCTGAAGGGCATCCACTGTGTAAAACATATGCTGGATAAGTTGGCGGTTCATTCCACTGTGGCGACCCCTGATTAATAAAGGGACTAAGCCGAAAAGAAAATGAATGAATGAATGAATTATTATTATTATTATTATGTAATTTTGTTACCTTTCATTAACATTATTTAAGGTCCTAGGTCAGTGTAAATATTGCACAACACATCGTTAATGAAAATTAACCATGTTTTTGCAAATAAATGAAACATATTAATAAATAATGATTAATAATGTAGCTAGGCTATCAATACAATACCAACAACAAAACTTGGTTACTAGCCTACACTATTTCTGTAAAGTCTAATTTTTGTAGGGGCTCAAAAAGATCACCTTAGGTGAAAACTATTTAGGTGAAATATTATGAAAGAAATCATGTACCATGGTAAATTATTTAATAATTAACGCAATAAATGTTCACCACATAGTTTTATTTTGCACTTAATTCTAATACTAATATTATATATTAATATAATTAATTATGAAGACATATAATCCAGACATATTCGCTATATTGTTCTGGGGTTAATTGAGTAAAATCATTAAATTTGCATTAGTGTTGCTATTATGACATAATTTCAGTTACATTACGGGCAATGAAATATATTAATATTAATAACCCTGTTATGAATAAACCTACATCTGCATTGGCATTCTGCTATGTCTCTCTTCAGTTATTCAATTATTCAACTAAATATTTTAAGTAAAAATGTACAAAATATAATTATTTAATATTTTACATTAATAACACTTTTGAAAAAAATTATTTTAATACAATATTATTTGTCCATTGTGTATTTGTTTATCGAAGACAAGACTTCTCATCACAGGTGGGGGCAAACAGGGGCCATGTTATCTTATTGTAATATTTAACATTTACACACTGTTAATAACTGTTTTATTTATTTAATAACAGAAAGTAAATAAAAATATAATTTAACATACAAAATTTTGGTTGTTGCTTAAAAATTGTGCATGCTAGATTTACATCTAAATTTGTTAATCTGAAATAATGTTAATAAGGAGATCTTTCCTATCAAATAGTATGCCAAATAAAGTATTCACATAATATTGGGTGGGAAGAAAAATGTACAGATTATTCTCCCAAATGTGATGGGTGAAAGCACATTAGTGTTTTAATAATGAAGAATAATGCAGTCCTCTTAGAGGATAAATTAGCTTTTTGTGAAATTATGAAATTACTAACAAAAGTATTTAATAAAAACACAATCAGTGTGTTCTATCTATCTATCAGTGGCTCAGGTTATATCAGATTTATATCCGGTTCAGAAAGAAACATTATGTGAAGTTATTTATATTGTTCTATTTTGGTTTTATCTTCATTTTTGAAAAACCAATTACATATACAGTTGAAGTCAGAATTATTAGCCGCCCTGTTTATTTTTTTCCCCAATTTCTGTTTAACGGAGAGAAGATTTTTTCAACACATTTCTAAACATAATAGTTTTAATAACTCATTTCTAATAACTGATTTATTTTATCTTTGCCATGATGACAGTAAATAATATTTGACTTTTTCAAGACACTTCTATACAGCTTAAAGTGACATTTAAAGGCTTAACTAGGTTAATTAGGTTAACTAGGCAGGTTAGGGTAATTAGGCAAGTTATTGTATAACGATGGTTTGTTCTAGACTAACAAAAAATATATAGTTTAAAGGGGCTAATAATTTTGACCTTAAAATGTTTTTTTAAAAATTAAAAACTGCTTTTATTCTAGCTGAATTAAAACAAATAAGACTTTCTCCAGAAGAAAAAATATTATCAGACATGCTGTGAAAAATTCCTTGCTCTGTTAAACATTTGAGAAATATTAAAAACAAACAAACAAAAAATATTAAAGGGGGGCGAATAATTCTGACTTCAACTGTAAATACATCGTTTTATTGAAAACCGTGCCTTTATTTTTATGTAGAATTAGGCTGTATTGTTTAAAGCTATAGCCGCAAGCAGAGAAGCTAGCAAATTATTATTATGCCCTTTGCTTTTTTCACTTGACTCGGATTCAGATAACATACACCGCAATGGCTGAGAGATAAACCTAATTCATCCCCCACTTCCAATCATATTTCTTTGACTGCGATTGTTTCCTAAACATTATTTTCTCTCTGCATCCATCCGGGGAGTCATTCGGAGGTTATCATTTTTTGGGGCTGTTGTTATTGGATATCATGCTGAAATTCGGGACGCCATTGGTCTGGCGCTTGTCAGTCTGTGGCGCGCTGACGCTCGTGAACGCGCTGCGCAGACAGTGCACGACACGTAAGTGGCCAGAGAGTGTCTGGAGTCTGTCTGAAACTGATAAAAATGGTGATGGAGTTTATCCAGAGTCTCGCTCATAGTCAGTAGCAAAACAAAGGGAGACAGAGCGGAATTTTGCAGGCGTCCAACACTGTAACCATTTTCGTAGCGTGAAAATGAGATTCTATTGTAGCGCATCTCAAAGTTTCAGTCCATGTTTTTCACCAGACAGACAGACAGTTCATTAATTCACAGGTAAGACAATCGTGGCGGGGCGCAAATCTTTTTGTCTAATGCAGTCTGCCGTTGTTATGGTGATTCTGTTGTTCATGAATATATGACCTAATAACTATGTGCGATGATGCTAATTCCTAGCAAACAAGACGGCGCATGTAAACCGCTGGTCGGCTGCAGGGTGGTCATTTTAATGTGATTATATGTTAGCGCATGTCGTTCGGCGGGATGAAGAAAGAGTTTATCGCGATCGTCTCTTCAGACAGATGACGCACCTGTGCTCACGTGAGCGCGGTTTCTCATTAACCCCATGAACTCGTGATGCCAAAACACTGTGCTGCTGCTGCAGTGTGAATTTCAGCCTGTCTGGACTGTTTTCAACACGGTAAAGAAACGGCTTGTAGCCATGCGCCAAGTCGCCTGTTGTTTATCCGCAATATAAAGGCCAGTTTTTTTTCATGGCGTGACATTTCCTCTTGCGGTGGATGTCCGCGTTGTAATTCTTCATGGTTTGGAGTTCAGTCTGTGTTATAGCGCAATATAGGCTGAGGTTTAAGTAAGGAGCTGGTTGGTCTAAAGGCAGAAAACTTCAAAGGTATTTGCCAAAAGTACTGCCAAAATATTAAACGCCAAAAGCTCCTTTACACATTGTTTGTAATCATACTTGTCTTCACAGCTCGCAACTGGTGTCATTTCTGTTTCGCGCTCGGATGGTATCGTCCAAAGTGGGTGGTTCATTCCCCAAAAGTAGTAAACTAATTCTACCCTGTTTAAATTAAAATTTAATTGCGTCCACAATTAAATGTTAACATACCCTACAACAAGTTTACCTTTTCAATCAACAGTAAGCATAGGGAAAACCGAAGCGAGTTGGAGCAAGAATTGTTACACAAAAGTGTTTCATCTCTAGAAGTTTATCCTGATTTTAAACTAATTTTAAAACTCTTTTTTTTTTTAATAGTAAATTTAATTAATTATACAATCCCAGCATAGCAACATTTTGAAAGGTTGGCTAAACAACTGATCGAAAATGCTGCAAATTGAGCTAAATCAACTATTAGATAAAGAAAAAATAATTACCTAAAAATGATTTTTCAACAGGAAATTAGATTTATTTATTTTTCTCAGTGAATTTGTTTTTTTTCGTTTTTAGCTTGTTTTATGAATGTGTGATTAGAGAAAGTTGCCTCATTTATTTTGTGGCATGTTGTGGCATGTTACATTTTGAAAACGTTTTACAAATTAATTTTTTAAATATGTTATTCAGAACATTTTTGTACGTTCATGTAGTCATGTTTGCATTTAATCCTAAAGTGTTTCTTACTTTGTTTTATTTAAATTAAGCTGAAGAGTCAGTTACAAGCATTTTAATGGTCATGAAGTACCTCATATTCTGTAGTGACAACATGCCCTAAAATACAAAGTCACAGTTTTAATAGGCAAATAACGGTGAAAATATTCAGCAGTTTTTATATAAATCGCAGAGTCTTTAAGATTTGTTTCTCAACAGCAGTTGATTTCAGAAAATGCTGAGGAAAAACCTCTTGAGTAATACCTGTTTATATTCCTAATTTTTTATATGCGCTGTATGTAGGACTATGATAATGGGACATTTTAAAATGTAAAATAAATGCATAAACAATGAAATTTATTTAAAACAAAATCTTATATTTTCTCGCTGAATTTAAAAGTTGGCAACCGGTTCTGGCATTTTGTTGTGCTTAGATCAGAATTGTGGATCAGTGCAGTGAATTCTGCTGACCAAAACATTTAAGATGTAGGTGGGTTTATTGTGGATTTGTCGTTTCTCAACTTCACATTTATAAAGTTTTTCAAGTGTTAGATTAGATTTTTCCTTAAATTGTTCCAAATTGTCCTTTTTTGACCTATTTCATGTTCAAATTGGTCAGTGGCTTGGCTTTGCACGCTCATGCATTCATAGTTTTAAAGCAGACAGAGACATCTTTCTTTGATATTGTTATCAAATGAACAGTCATAGGTCTCAGCTTTTCAGTCATATGCAAAACAAGATGGCTACTTCACGGGAGGCACTAGCCTATAGATTGGTACATGTAGATATAATGGTCCCTCCTTTATATTAGATTTTGAGTCAGCGTAAAATGTCTCGGTAAGAGAAACTGGGACCTTGCACTCACAAGATGGTATCTTGCTCTGCAGTTAAAATAATTGAATCGACCTAAGTGTATATTTAAAGTCATATTCCTAATTTGTAAATATAAAATGTTAATGTTTAATAAAAATCCAAATAAAAAAGCCATTTTCTAGGAAGGTCACACAAGGTTATGCTGAGAAATTAGTTGTATTTTAGTTTATTGTCATCGATGGTCACTAAGTTTGACAAGTTATGTTTTTGAACCTAACGATAAATAATGTGCTCTTATGACGCATGAAAACATGTTTTAAATATTCAGAATACGATTTTGCAATAACTCGTTATGTCAACCATTATCAGAAAAGCAAGAGCTCTGTTAAGACAAACGTTTAGTTATAATGGCAACATTAACTAAACATCAGCTATTAAAACCTTTGTAACATGAGGTTGAGTTTGCCAAAATCATCTATATGCACGTTTATTTAAATTTTGCAGTGTTCAGGTGAAAATCTGGTTAATAAATAATAATAAATGAATAATTATCTGTAAAAATATATAAATATTAAATAAAGTTAAATAAAATCTAGGCTTTTTATTTTAATAGTAGTAATTCAATAGCTCAAATAAGCTTGTACGCATAATTATGTTTTATTATGTTTATCTGCAGATTGTTTTGTACTTTTTCAACAGAGTACATAGAGTTTTGCGGCACATGGTCATTTTCGAACAGGTGTGGCTCTTTATGAGACGCTTTAAGAAATCTGTTAGTTAAAAGAAAAGTATTTTTGTTGCCTACAGCACGAACTGATGGACAGATATTTTCGGCCAATTTGAGCAGCTCAGTGCATGCAGAAGATGTTCATTTTGTTTGCGTACTTGACATGAGGTTTTCATTACTGTAATGTTTGATGGTATTATAAATGCACCGCTGCACACTTCTGTATATCAGTTCACCTTACAGGCCTATCAGTGTCCAACCATGTCATGTTTCAACTGCTCAGACCGTATGTGCCTGTGTGTTAGCATTCATGCATGTTGCTTTAGCTCACACGCCCGTTTAGCATTTGGTTGTAAAAATGTTTGGTATTTGAAAATGTGCAACCTGTTACTGGAGTTATTATCTTACACTCCTAGTATTTTTATTTTAGTTTGTATTGCACAACTACTTAATTGAGTGATAAATGAAAAAAATGTTACAATTTAAAAAATATTTTAGTAATTTATGTAAAAAAAATAACCTCAGTGCATCAAGTCTAATAATGTTTTTATTTTGCACCACTACTCATTAGGACTGCTAGGGTATGGAAATATGCATATTTTATTTTTATATTCACTCTAATTCTTTGTGTTTGTGTTTTCGTTATAGGCAGGATTATCATTCTGGTACCTCCCGATGACCTCTCGGAGTTGTCACCAAATCAGCTACCATTAAAGGTAATGCCAGTGTTGTGCTGCCGCGCTGATGGTAGGTTTTAAAGAGCATTTCCCACCCTGTTCTCTGTGAAGCGCATTTGGGCATGTCATGGAAAGAGAGGTGGAACGGCAGGAATGCAGAGAGATGCGCGAAGGTGCGATTTATAAAAGCCTGCAGGCTGATGAGTGTGCATCAGAGAGGCTAATGCTAACCGAAACCACACTCTGTTTATCTTTGTCAGATGTGACGTTTGAAATGTTGCTGAGTAATCGCACTTTCAGCTTGGGAGACCAATCATTTCCAGTACTCTCCTCTCATATGAATTTCTAACTGATTTCTTCATTGATGCAGTTGATCGTGTAATTACGACAGATAAATTAACATGGATGTAAAAAGTCTGGCGTAGAAATGCGAAGGTAAAGGGGAAAGCTCTTTAGGAAAATAATATTTTCTGAGTGTGTATGTATGCCCAAATTTTTTTTTGGAGAGGAGTAATAATGAAAAGGGCAGCCATTTTTTGTTGTAATGTCCAACAGCGCCCCCCAGGTCTCTCTCTGTAGCTCTTATGGATTTGGTGTGTGAAAGAACAAGGTTCTCACTCTCCTGCATTGCTTGCATATATTCAATATCAAAGCCACAATGGCATTTTAAAGGGATCACTGGCAGGCAGCCAAAACATAGAGCCTCTCTCTTTTTGGTGGCTGTCCTGGCTTACTTGCTTTCTTCCTTTTACTCATGTCCTCGTGCTGATGGCAGCGTAACGTCTGACTCTTCTCAAAGCTTTACCCAAGTGCTGGAGCGAGACATTGGATGTATTAGGACAGCTGCCTCCATTTTAGGGAGGAGTTTTACAGAGGAAGATGGATACCCTTTGCCACACTGCCAGATTTTGCAGCGTGAATCAGACTCGAGGCATCGTCTGCAATATTTAGCTACGTTTTTGTTGTCCGATGTTTGTTTCTTAATCGAATGTGATACATTTACTCAATATTTCCTTCGATCGCGTTTGTTGTTTTTGTGAGATTATAAATTAGATGAATCACGCTTTGGGTGCAAAGTGTACCATAAAGCAAATGTGCTGTTGTCACTATTTTTGACCTTCCTCATTGCTGTGATTTAGATTTTTCTTATTTATTTATATTTTTGGTGGCCGCGCACACGTATCGTTTTTCAGATTTATTTGTTTTTCTGAAAGTGTTATTCCTAATTAGTTTTAAAACAGAAACGGCATAATGTCTAAATAAAACGGTGCCTTCAGGCCTTTAGGATTTGACTGGTAAATGATGATGTGCTCTAATCCGCTGTGAAACGTTATTGTCTTTATTTTATATTACTCAGGCAGTTTATATAACTATGCTATGCTTGGATTTTTTTAACCCACAAGTTGCACATTGGAGAGTTAGTATTACATTTAACAAATATAAAATGACACATTACTTTAGTAAAATTCTGCAAAGAACCGAGTTTATTAGTTACTACTAGTTTACTACGTTTTTTTTTCAGTTAATTCTTTCTGAATATTTTGACGATTCCGGTCTCTATCGTTGGTTAATATCTTTAAATCTGACGTTTTTATTATATCAGTCTTTTTGGTGTAAATATCACAAATGAAAATGTGCACATTTTCTTATAGATGTTTATTGTATTAAATGCAGGTAAATACATTTAGCTAAAAAAGTTATGAAAGTGAAGTGTGAAGTGAAAATATTTTGTTGTTTTGTGTAAATACAATAATTTAACAATACTTTATTTTAAATAGCTTATAAATCGTCTCGTATTCATAATGTCAATTTACAAGGGATTCATTTGTGTAGATGATATAATTTGTGTTGTTAGTGTTATTTTCATTATAATATTTAAAAAGTAATTGCGTGTTTTTTATATTGATGAAAATGTTTGATGCTTTCAAGTGATAAAGCTATGATATGAGTGAGACTGGTTTGGCGTGTGTTTGAAGCTACAAAGGTGCCATTGACAAGTGTGTGTGTGGATGTGTTGAAGGATGCATTTTTGGCCTTGTGCTTAAGCACACAATGTTCTGGAAAATTCGGCCTCTTGAGTAAGACTTTGGAAATGCAAACTTTTTGAAAGAATTATAAGAAGAACTATTGTAATTATTGGTGTAGCTGGATTTTTTTTTAATTACGGGAGTAGCAGTATGCATTGGAATTTACATGTTAAAATATCTGTAAAATAAAAACTAAAGGGATGATTTATTGTCTCATTTGCCTTAGCGTATTTTTATATTGTGTGCTAATAATGTGTAATGAAAGCTTAACATGTATAAACTTTTGAAAAGTACAGACAGTTGTAATAAACATCTTATGTAATATCGTGCAGCGATTATATAATACTTAATAGTCATTTTGGTGCTGTACACGAGGACAGTGTAGAAAAAAAAAGAGTGACTGTTTAAATGTTGCAGAGGTTCTGAAATGTTGATACTGCAATATAAAAAATGCAGGTTGTTCCAGACATATCACTGATTAGGCTAAAATGTTATATACCACTGCAGTGAAAAGTAGCATCTTTCGGAATAGATTTGTACTTGTACTTGTGATTTTATGTTATTTATTTATACTTTATATGTCCCATTGTTATTTTTTTTAGCACTTTTTGCATAAATATTTAAATATTTCTGTTTTCCGATTTTTCTGTGTTACTTTTATACGGAAAATATACAAGATAATTTTTTACAGAAAGGCCGTTTAAATGTAGAATATAACTATGGTTGTTTGTGACTGTTTGTTTGCAGAAAAGTCTTTGACTTCATGCTATCATATCAGTGCATTCATAATTAATTATCTGAGCTGGACAGTAACTTTTCAAGTATAGCAGATTCTAGTCTGTGCCAGTTAAAATGCCAGTCATCGCTAAATGTAGTTTGTTTGATTTATAAACTCCTGAAGAGTCCTTAAGTTTTACTGACTCGTCTAGATTTCTAAATAAATCCAGCCCAATTTTGGATGTGAACATTAAAAGTGCTGTGTCCTTGTGTACATTTATTCCTCTTTAATGGCTTTTCAGTGTTGCTGCTTCTATTTGCAAGCACATTAAAGTACACATTGTTCACCCTGAGAGCATTTTAAAATCTTTTTTCATTTTGTTTGGATCTTTCGATCTGCCTATGATTCAGCAGCTTAGCATTAAGTATCATTATTCAAGCTTTCGTGGCACTCAAAAACAATCATATTCAAATGCATTTTGCTTCCTTTACTCGTTGCAAGCATTTATATGCATGATGCTATTTGTTATGTTTCACTTTTTATTTTTTTTTTATTGTTATATGCATGTTTCCTTAGCTGTCTGAATGATTTATTAAGTTTAGAAGGAGATGGTAGAAAGAAGGTTTGTTTATTCCATCATCCCTAAAGGCATAGTATTTTAATGAAACATCATCTCTCTCTCTGACTCGCACTCTCTCACTCTCCCATTTTTACTTTTTCACAGCTGCTAATCACTTAATGGTCTTTTAATTAGTCTAAATGAAGCCAGCGAGCATGCCACTTTTTGACATAAAATGACAATGATAATGATAAGTCCCAACCATACTGCTCTTTAACTGCATAGACATCGAATTTAGCTTCATATTAAAGCAGATAAAGAGCATTTAATGGCAAAGCATTTTGATTTACTCTCTCCACGTCTTCAGATACGAAAGTATGTTTTCCCAAATGAAGTTTTGATTGATCTCAAGAGGTGATACTCTGATTTAACCTCGAGCCTGGTTTTATTCTGTCAGGTGCTGAGGCCTGTCAACCAGTCAAAGCGTTCATCGGCGGCTACATTTCGTCTACTAGAGCATGTGTTGATGGGTTGAAAACCAAATGAACTGGTCACAGCGATTAAAGGCCAAGTGGTTAATCCTGGCAAAGAGACTGTGACACAAACACCAAATGAACACTGCAGCTCTTCGATAAGAAAGAGGGGCGCTTAGGTACGCAAACATCCCAAATATCAATTTCACGTCTGATGTGCCACCGACACTCAAGGTGTGAGAGTGCAGGGGTTACGCCAAACAGGCCCTTGGCAATGGTATCATGTTATCTCCTATCAATTAGTACCTAAAGGAGATTAACCCCTGGAACATAGAGGAAGCCGATAGGATCACTGTCGAATTGCAAGGGTCACCCATTTCCCTCATTAGCGATGACCTCTTTCTCTCCATCTCCCTCTCTGTCTGTCATTTTTATATATGCACTCGTTTAATAGGGAAGTGGACTGATATGTTTTTGTGGACATGTTATCATGAATGTCTTTTGGAAGGAGGGTTAGATATTGGGTGATTAGTCATGCTGTGTTGTGTTATGCTGCTGCTGTTGTTCAGGTGAGTGTGAATCAGCAATGTATTCAGAGTTGACAGCATTTCTCTTATAACAAGGCCATCCGAATGAAGCCCAGAGTTTGAGTCTGGCTAATGTTGGTGCATCGTGGCACATTGGGAATAAACTGCTGCTGACCTTACTCTGTATTCATGAGCATGTTCTGGTGTTTGTGTCTCCTCTGGAAAAGTTTGGTTTTGTAACCAATAACTTTAAGCAGGCTTAAGCCCAAATGAGAGCTAGAATTTTAGATGTGGGTCAAAGGCAAGATGGCCATTTTGGTGTCTGCATCAAATTAAGTTTTACAAAGGTTGTTTTATATAGGAATATTAAATGCAAGTGACTGCTTTAACCCGTGTAATCCAATTTTTTTTCTTACACTTTGAGTAGATGCTTTTTACTGCTTAGGCCTTCCTAAGACACAAAATGCATGCATATTTTGATATAATGCTGATTCAATTAAGTTTTTTTTTTTAGGTTTTAGATTTTTACAAGAAATGTCATGGTCGGAATTTCATTGCAATAAAAACATTTGTTATACTTCTGGTCACAATAGCGTATGTGCACAGCTAGTATTCTTTCCATATCGATAAACTTCCGGTGAATGGTTAATGTGACTTTTTTTCAATTTTATATGGTTCCTTTTACAGCATCGATGTTGTAATGTAATTAAAATATAGTTAAATAGTTGTTCAAGCGTAAAATGAGATGAAAAGCCGTTTACACGCACGCTCCCGTCAGGACCAACCGGCTAGCGCAGAAACTCCGTTGAAAATACTGAGGTAAAATAAATGTTCATGTTTTAAACATATGGTGTTTTAAAAAAGTGTATATATGCTGCTGCTGTTGTTCAGGTGAGAGTGAATCAGCAATGTATTCAGAGTTAACAGCAATTCATCACCATGGAATTATAAGGTTCTATATGTTCTGAATGATTTTGAGATATTGAGCTTCAAAGTTTTTGCATTCCATAGCAAACAGTGCGTGTGTGACATTTGTTTTTTAAATAAAAAGTCTTAAAATGTAAACAACTTATAAAAAACATCCCATAATGTAAATAAGTTGTCATTTAATAAGAAATAACTTGTCAATTAACTCAATTTTGAAAAAATGTCAGATAGAGCCTTATAATTCTAAGGTGACGATTTGTCTTATAACAAGGCCAGGAGAAGGTTTAAGAAAGGTGTAATTTAATGCAGTGCTTCTTGTACATTCTGAGACTCACGTTATATTGTATATCAATCAGGCAGTGAAGATCGTTGATTTTTACAGAAAACATACCTTAAACGCGACGTTTGTAACAGCATACAGTTCATCAGAAGCGTTTGACCCAGATTACTGTAAAATTAAAGTCCTTTTGCATACTTCTGCACGTACATTATTGTGACCAAATTTACACAACTTACATTACACCACTATGTAGACAAGCAAGAAGTGTGTAAACTGAGCTGGACATGATATGACACAGATATATTTTATTCAACACATTTTAATCAAGACTCATGTCATCTACACTCAAACAAATGATTTTTGTTGCTTGTTTAAACTGCTTATTTAAAATGTGATTAATCAACACAATTCCTGAGTTTTTTTGGATAATACCTTTATGTTCAATCCATTTACATTTGTAAAAGCAATTAAGTTAACCTGATCAATTTGTGCTGGGACAACATGAAGGAATTGTGAGGAACCCAGCATCTTTTACTGTTTTAACTTTTCATTTAATTGTTGAATCTGAGAATTTCAGATTGTTAAAATACAACGTCAAAACATTGGTCAAATAATGCTCTGTCGTCATTAGTGGGACATTTATGTACAAATTAAACTAAGTATCTAAAAGATAGTGGGTTTTATTGTAATTACATCATTTTATTCTTGCTGACAAATGAGTTTAATGTGGTTTAAATGGGTAGTGTAAGTGCAGAGTAAATTATTTGGGGACTTCACTGTGACACGAAACATGAGTCATTAATATGTCATCAAACGATTCTTGTTCCAGATATGGCTGACAATCTTTTTTTTTTTTTTTTGCTATATAAACACTGAATGACATTTTGGTGGGTTACTTCTATAAATCGTGGTAAAAATTTGATCTTGGTCCTTTTACTTATTCCTAGAACAAATACAAATAAGTAAACAGGACACGATTCTAATGTACACAGTATAAAATGCAGGGTTCCGCTCAAATCATTCATGTTGTCCCAACACATTGATTAAGTTAACTTTTAACAAATTTATGTGGATTGAACATAACAAAATTAAGTTGTCACAATGAAATCTCAAGAGTTGTGTTGTTTTAGCTCATTTTAAATGCGTAGTTTGAACGAGCAAAAAAAAAATTTGAGTGAGTGTATGGGGAATAAAAGCTCAATTTAAAGCTATAACACAATTGTCTTGGTGCTTTTCGACTTTGATGTTGCATGGTAGTTATCATTCGCTGGTTTATATAGAAGCCTTTTAAAGAGATAATTCACCCCAACAATAAAAACCTTATCATCATGCCTTCATGTTGTTCAAAAACTGTTTGTTTTGTTTTGATGAATGTGGCATTTGGCAGAATATTCAATTTGCTAATTTCCATAAAGTAAAGTGAATGGAGAAATGTGAATGGATTGGTACAGGGGTCACCAATCTCGTTCCTGGAGGTCCAGTGCCCTGCAAGATTTAGCTCCAACTTGCCTCAACACACCTGCCTGGGTGTTTCAAGTATACCTAGTAAGACCTTGATTAGCTTGTTCAGGTGTGTTTGATTAGGGTTGGAGCCAAAATCTGCAGGACACCGGACCTCCAGGAACAAGTTTGGGGATCCCTGGTTTAGTAATTGCAGATGGGTAGACATTCTCCTTGTCAACATCCCATCAAAAATGACCAACATTTAACATTCTTTAAAATGTCTAACTTTATCATGATAGAAAACAAATGTACAGTTATAAAACATCATATGGTAGTGGTGCGCATTATGTTTTTATTATAATCAATTTTTTGAGAATTGTGATCCTCACAATATCAATTTTAATTGTGAAATTATTAGGCAAATTAAATTATTAGGCAAATTAAATTATTAGGCACAATGGTATTTTCTCAGTTACAAATAAAAGATAAAGATAGTAATTTCACAGATTAGAGGGACGTAAACAAACAGCTTTTCACTCTTTCTATTTGAAGAAAGTTATATCTGGTTTTGTTAGCTGGTTCTGTTTCTGAAACTGAAGCCTCTATTTAGGACACACCCTTGTCATGAGTGTGAGCAGATGATGTCAAGATGAAATTTTTTGTGAGGGGCTTTATCTTGACCTGCTAGTATACAGTGAACTAAGGTAAAAATAAAATCTGTTGGTAAGTTATTTCATTTGACGTGAAATGATTTACTAATAGTTTTTAAAACAGTGTTTTACTTATTCTCGTATTACTTTTTATTAATGCTGCCTTTGACCTTGTACTAATTGAGACTACATATGAATATTTATGCTTTTGAATATTTATTTGTCAGACTACAGGACCATTTGAAATGAACTTGTGAAATAAAAAAGAGTGGAAATGAAAAGGTGAATAATTGCTGATTTTAAGAGAATCTTTTTTTTTTATATACATGCAATAAAGTTTAACTTAAATTAGTGTTGATGATAACAATAATGAGTCCCATAAAAACATGTTTGTGGTCACATTTCACTAAATGGAAAAGAAAAATGAATAACATTTTGCATAACCAATATTGTTAAAAGGCTTTACTTTTCATTCATTATTCAGCATGTTTGCCCCTAAATTCTTATTACTGTAATTACTTATTTAAAAGTTACATTTCCGTCAACTTAAGTTGAAATAGATTATTAATGCAGTTTTTTTTTGTTTGTTTTTGTGTGTGTGTGCTCATCATAATTGGCCTTTTGTTGGTGCAAAACGTTCACAAAGAACAGCCTGTTCAAGCTAAAGCTGCAGTTGTGTTGTGTGAGCTTTGGGGGAAAAAAAAAAAAAAAAAAAGAAAAAAAAAAAAAAAAATATATATATATATATATATATATATATACATACATACAGGGTTTCCGCGGGGTTTTAAAGTCTAAAATTTAAAATCGAAATTTAAGGCCTTAAAAAGTCTTAAATTCGCTGTTCTTAAATATGTTTGCACCGGTCTTATTTTTCCGATGTCCATGTAACGCTACATCTAATGCTCATTTAAATTTTTTTTTATGTTGTTGCTTGGTTTTCGTGGTGTTGTAGTCCTTAACTTCACTAGTCCTAATGTAATTTGCGATATTACAACTACAAATGAGACCAGCATGCAATAGCCAATCAGCGTTCTGTTATTGGGCTGGTTATTTGGGCAGTGTAAACAGATTTCAAGTGAACAGTTCGCGCAGCGCCGTGTTTTTGAACAGATTTTGTCTGAAACAGGTACGACTGTACAGACACCTTAATGATCAGTCCTTGTGTGATCATCATAGAGATAACCAGATGACCAATAATTCTTGGCTAAAAATTGCAACAGCCGTGGACAAGGAGGAAAGTTTTTGTAAAAGTTTGGAAAGACCTGTTAAAACAAAAAAAAAAAGATGCCATGGCAAAAGTGGAGACCCGTGTGGTTAATAGCTACACACTAAACTTAAGTGATGCCCAAATTCTTGGCTTTATTGGTGATAATGGTCAGGAATGTTGGACCATTATTGCCTTTTTAGCCTTTATAAGACAGAAACTAGCCAGACAATAATGTGTGAATTGAGTGGGCAAAATAAATAAAAAAACGTCAGTATTTTTAGTAAGTTTTTTTCTTTTGCTTTTATTCTTACCACAAATATAATTGTAGAGCAACCCATGTTCTCTTGTCATTGATATTTAACTTTTAATAGGTAAAACTGTCCGAGATATGAACAAAAGCAAGTGATGCATCAGTTTGATTTAAAAACTTTTTTGAATGGTTATAAAAATCTTTATAATCATTATCAAATCACTTTTATTTTCACATCATCAGCAGCACGTGTGCTATGATGAGTGAGAAGCTTAGGTGCTGGCTCCAGACAGTGCAAAATACAGACAGTGCAAAATACAACAACATACTCACAAAAAAACAAGACAATGTAAAATTGACAATGTTGACAGCGATACGTACGATGGATAGGTGTACACATAGTTGTAGGCAGTATTGTTTTAAGTATGGATTTGTTAAAGTGCAGTGCATGCTACATCTTGATGGTGTGCAGTGCGGGGTATGGAAGAGTTTGTGTGGGGTGTGTTCATCAGCCTGATAGTCTGAGGGAAGAAACTTTCCTTCAGTCGGCTGGTGCGTGACCGGATGCTGCGGAACCGTCTGCCTGAGGGTAGCAGACAGAAAAGTCTATGGCTTGGGTGGCTGGAGTCGCTGATGATTCTCTTGGCTTTCCTCATGCACCTCCTGGTATAGATGTCCTGGAGGGAGGGAAGCTCACCTCCTACTACGCGTCCAGCAGTTCGCACAATACTATGTAGACCTTTGGGATTTGCTGCTGGTGCTGTTTCCGTACCAGGTGGTGATGCAGCCAGTGAGGATGCTCTCCACAGTGCAGGTGTAGAACGAGCGGAGGATGTGGGGGCTCATTCCAAACCTCCTGAGACGCCTGAGGAAGAAGAGGCATTGTTGTGCCTTCCTCAGCACTGCGTCTGTGTGGGCAGTCCATGTCAGATCCTCAGCGACGTGTACTCCAAGAAACTTAAAAGTGCTGACTCTCTCCACTGGTGTCCCGTTGATGGTGATGGGAGTGTGTTCTTTCTTCTCTCTCCTGAAATCCACCACCAGCTCCTTGGTTTTGCTGATGTTGAGTAAGAGGTGGATTTCCTGACAACACTGCGTCAGAGCATGCACCTCCTCTCTGTAGGCTGTCTCATCATTATCGGTGATTAGGCCCACCACCGTTGTGTCATCAGCAAATTTAACGATGACATTGGAGCTGTGTTTGGATGTACAGTCATGTGTGTACAGGGAGTACAGGAGTGGGCTGAGAACACAGCCCTGTGGAGCACCAGTGTTGAGGATCAGTGTGGATGAGGTGATGTTGTTCATTCTGACCACCTGGCGTCTGCTTGACAGGAAGTCCAGGATCCAGTTGCACAGAGATCTGTGTAGGCCCAGAGCCTGGAGCTTCACCACCAGCTTGGCAGGCACTATGGTGTTGAATGCTGAGCTGTAGTCCACAAACAGCATTCTCACATATGTGTTTTTGTTTTCCAGGTGAGACAGAGCAGTGTGCAAGGTGAAAGCAATAGCATCATCGGTGGAACGGTTGTTTCTGTATGCAAATTGCAGAGGGTCAGTGTTAGCGGGCAGTACAGAGCAGATGTGGTTTTTAATCAGCTTCTCAAAGCACTTGCTGAAGATGGGTGTCAGTGCAACCGGACGCCAACCGGAGTGCGCTGTGTGTGTGCGCTGTCCTGGGCTTCAGAGCGGGCGTAGAACGAGTTGAGCTCGTCCGGGAGAGACGCAGTCCGTGATGTAATTAAGTCCCTGCCACATGCTTCTTGCGTTATTGGTGTTATATTGACCCTCTACCTTGTCTTTGTATTGACGTTTTGCTGCTTTGATTGTTTTCCTGAGGTTGTAGTTTGCTTGTTTTAGTTCCTCAGCATTTCTGGATTTATAGGCGGCAGTTCGCACTGATAGGGCTGTTCGAACTTCGCAATTGATCCATGGTTTTTGGTTGGGGTAGATACGGACAGTTTTTGTTGGGACTACGTCTTCTATGCACTTTCTGATGAAGCACGTAACGGTGTCTGAGTACACTTCGATGTCGTCATCAGAAGCTGCCCGGAACATCTCCCAGTCAACGTCATCAAAACAGTCTTGAAGTATGGAATCCGATTGGCCTGACCAGCTCTGAAACGTCCTGAGGGTGGGTGGTTCCCGTTTCAGTTTATGCCTGTAAGCAGGCAAGAGCAGAACAGAAGAGTGATCTGATTTGCCAAATGGTGGGCGGGGGAGGGATTTGTAAGCATCCCAGAACGGAGTGTAGCAATGGTCCAAAATACGATCACCACGCGTGTTTGTGGTGATATGTTGAAAGTATTTTGGAGCGATTTTCCTGAGATTTGCGTTGTTAAAGTCCCCTGTAACAATAAACGCTGCCTCCGGGTGTGCGGTTTCCTGCTCGTTTATGCTCCCATACAGTTCCCTGAGCGCCTGCTCTGTGTTGGCTTGAGGGGGTATGTAGACAGCCGTAATAATGAACGATGTGAATTCTAATATAATAAATTATAAAAAAATGATGACATTTTATAATAAATTATAAAAATAATTAATTAAAATTAGTTAAAAAATCTTGAACGATATTAATGATATGACGTAGTTCCAGAAACGTACTACATCTCTGTTTATCCGTCTGACTTTACGGTGGGTTTCTTTTGACTGACCCCTTTCATTTTAAAGAATATCACAACGGCGAACGCATCAAGTATAAAAGCCTCGTCCATTTCATGAGGTGCGCGCACAGTAAGCGGAGGTGCGCGATGCGCCGCCAGTAAAATTATAAATCAGCCTTAACATGTTTTTTTTTTTGTTCAGTGGTCCATCTAACCAGTCTTTAGTACAGTCCAATTTAAATAAATTTATTTTACCACTAATTTTGTGATTTTGCATTTTCTCTTGCGTGTTTGCATTGATATTGTGATATAGGTCTTAAATTTATTAATAATACTTAGTGGTCTTAAAATGGTCTTAAAACGTCTTAAATTTGACATTATGATATCTGCAGAAACCCTGATATATATATATATATATATATATATATATATATATATATATATATATATATATATATATTAGAAATGCCACAATTCTCAATACAATATTGAACCGTTCGGTACGACATCCACGGTTCAATACGCGCTTGTGAATTGCGGTTTTTCCGGTTTTACGTTTAAATAATTTATGTGCGTTTTATTTCTCTCCGAATAGACTGTTTGTGTGTCCCTGTAAGTTTACGAGCTGAGATGAGGAAACTCCTCCCCGCGAGTAAATATTCAATCACTACAGGGCTCGAAAATAAGGACTGCCCGATGGCCCGGGGCCAGCATGGGAGACGCTCGGGCCAGTGTACAGAATGGTCACTGGCCCGATCGGGCCAGTGCTGCCTTGTCACAAAAGTTTGGCTGCGACTGTCTGTCAATTGCGTGCAAATGCAATCTTAGGGTGCTTTCACACATAGACGTTTGTTTTGGAATCTGTCTCTTTCCCCCCGTTAGCGCGGTTCGTTTGGCATATGCGAGTCCAGGAATCCCGCTCAAATCAGCGCCAAATCAATCGCTCCAAGATCGCCTGAATGAGGTGGTCTCTGCTCGATTGAGCAGATCGATTGTAGTGAGAAAACAAAACAATTCAACGAACTAAAGACCCAGGCTATACCACAGTGTATTATGATTGTGTAATAGCCATATATACGAATGATGAGCAGGGCGGGATGTCATTCTTACCGGTAAATGTGCATTTCGTGTCTAATGCGAAAGTGAAAGCATGCTGAAATATTAACGAGAGCTGTTTATCAGTTAGGAAGATTGAACGAAGTTACCAACTGATAATTTTTCCATATTTTAATCTTGTAATATGTTATATTAGGCCTGTTGTTTTGTTCATTTCTGCACTGACAGCTCGAAAGAAAGATCAACATTGATCTGCTTCATGATGTGATGCATGATTTGATGATCGGTTCATCTGTTATTTCTCTATATAATTTAAGCCTATAATGCATAATTCTAGCCAACGTTTGTTTTCATTTTTACAAAACTTGACAACTGAAATGAGGCTCTGTATGAGAAAGTCTGACCTCTCTGATTTGTATTTATGTCTGCGGGTGTCAAAATTAAAGTGCATATTTTCGCTTATAAAATATATACACAACTGCTCAAAAGTTTGGGGTTAGTATGATTGTTAAATATTTTAAAATAAGCTTCTCCTGCTCACCAAGGCTACATTTATTTCACCATAAATACAGCACACATTGTAAAATTGTAAAATGTTATTGCACTATTAAATAACTGTTCAAAAGTAGTTTATAATTTAATTGAATCATTTATTCCAGTGATTTTAAAGACGAATTTTCAGCTTCATTACTCCAGTCTTCAGATTCACATGATCCTTCAGAAATCACTCTAATATTAATTATTATTGTTTTTATTATTATTATTATTTTAAATGGTAATAGTAATAAAAGCAATAATGTCTGGAGTAATAATTTTATTTGAAACTACATACAATAAGAAAGCAGTTATTAAAAAAATTAAAATAATATTTAATGCCCAGTTTGCACATAGGCTACCAGCAGCTGTGAGATTTTAGTGTTAATTTTTTTTATTTCTAGGAACTAGAGTAGCTTTCTTGGCTTTGAAGTAAAATAAAGGAGTATTGCAATAAATCGTTTTTATTTTTTTCTCTTTCTTACTGTTCCTATTGCCTAAGCATAGAATAACAATTAAAAAAAAACACTTATGTGTTAAGCCATCAGAACCGAACCGAAAACCATGTTAAAAAACCAAGGTGTGTATTGAACCGTAAGCTAACTGTATTGTTGCATCCCTTATATATATATATATATAGATAGATAGATAGATAGATAGATAGATAGATAGATAGATAGATAGATAGATAGATAGATAGATAGATTGATTGATTGATTGATTGATTGATTGATTGATTGATTGATTGATTTTAATATGTCCCAAATGATGTTTAACAGAGCAAGGAAATTTTCTAGAATAAAAGCAGTTTTTTTATGAACCATTTTAAGTTAAAAATTATAAGCCCCTTTAAGGTAATCATTTTCTGACTGTCTTAGTTTTTGACAATCCTTTATTTAATGTCTCAATAATTGAGATCGTTGTCCACAACAGCTATTGTTTTCATCACCGTGCCACTGAAATTTAGCCACTTATCTGCTGATAAAGCAATTTCCTACATATTAGCATTCATCAATGTCCATTTAGGAAAACATACCTCTTTAGCTTCAAAGTTATGTCATACCTTTTAATATAATTGTGACTGTTTTGAAATCATTGCATATCTGCTTTAGAAGTGTTTAATGACTGGAAAATATACATAACTTGCATAAGGTTTTCATGTGTGTTTATTTGTACTTAACATGCAACTGGCGCAAAATAAATGGTGTTATAGAAGGAAAAAAAGACTGTACAGTTTTTATGAAATTAAAATGCCAAAACCACAGCTTTCTACCAATAGATATTTACAGTAATGCTGAAAAACCTAGGATAAACAGATCAGTGAACAAGGATTTATTAAATGTGATTAATCTTATCAATAATTGTGTAAAATGTTATTTTTGTAGATGGCAAAAGGGCGATCATTTTATTTTACAAATGTCATATTAAGAAATCTCTGATGTGGTGTTATATTTTTTTTTCACCCCTATTGTTGGTGATTTATATAATGTTATAAACCACTTTCTAAACATAAGAGAAGGTTTTGACGCCACCCTTGAGATGATGCAGTTCTCTTTAGCCAATCAGAATGCTTCTTTTTATAGGAGCATGTTAATCATGAATGAAATGATGAATGTTTCATTTCACAATATGTGCATATAGAGACTGAACATGAACTGTCTATGTTTAAATACACATTATATTCTTTGGCATCATAAGATAGATAGATAGGTGTATGCATTTTTTATTTAGAAAATTTCTTGTCTTCAAATTCTCTAGCAGTGTTTCCTCCCAGCTCAGGCTGTTTTAATAAAGATGCTGCCGCAGACTTTCATTAACTGGGTGCTTCAGGCAAATATGCAGTAAGAAAACGCATGCTGTCTTTGGCCTTCCAGCTGTGTGGATGTCCATCAAACTCGGCAATGTTTTTTTATACTTCAAAAGAGGCAATGCAATTGACTTGACAGACTTATGACATGTTGGTAAAAATTGGCAGCAACTTTCAATCAGCTGTACTTTACAGTCAATTTTTGTGTAAGAAACATGCAAATGTCAGTAGTGCATTGGGATCTTTTTTTACGGTTTATATATTTAAGGTTGTTAGGACAAGCAAAAACTAAATATTGTTACTATTATCAGTGCACAGTTTTGTAGTTTAGCTATATTATATTATATTATATTATATTATATTATATTATATTATATTATATTATATTATATTATATTATATTATATTATATTATATTTCCTATAGGTGCATGCTATTTAAAATAATCAGCAATGCCCTTTTTGTATTAATGTTTGTTTGCAGTCATTAAATGATTAGTTTTTTGCTTTAAAGAATGAACTTTTTTATTATATGACTTGTGGAGCTGCCCATCTATGAATTTGCTCTTCCGTGTTTGGACTTTCAGTAGTGAAAATTAGATCACACTAAACTGACCTTCAACTCTGAAAACTGGACTGACACATTTTCAGACTACTAGAACTTCTATGCTAAGCTGCTTTGATGCAATCTACATTGTAGAAGTGCTATAGAAATAAATAAAAATGTTGACAAGAACAATATGTCTGATAATATTTTTTCTTCTGGAGAAAGTCTTATTTGTTTTATTTCAGCTAGAATAAAAGCAGTTTTTAATTTTTTATGTACCATTTTAAGGTCAAAATTATTAGCCCCTTTAAGCTAATTTTGTTTTCGATAGTCTACAGAACAAACCATCGTTATACAATAACTTGCCTAATTACCTTAACCTGCCTAGTTAACCTAATTAACCTAGTTAAGCCTTTAAATGTCACTTTAAGCTGTATAGAAGTGTCTTGAAAAATATCTAGTAAAATATTGTTTACTGTCATCATGGCAAAGATAAAATAAATCAGTTATTAGAAATGAGTTATTAAAACTATTATGATTAAAATTGTGTTGAAATAATCTTCTCTCTGTTAAACCGAAATTGGGGAAAAAATATACAGGGGGGCTAATAATTCAGGGGGGCTAATAATTCTGACTTCAACTGTAAGTGATGACAATCTAATAGTTTTATGTACGGGCATTTTTTTTATTATTAATTTAGCGAAAGATGGAGCTTACTGCTTTTATTTTAGTGTTATACATTATTTGTATTTTACGATATTTACACTGAAGCAACATGAATAAGTGTAGTGCAGATCATAATATACATTTTTTCAAACACTGTTGTAATAATTCTAGCTCTTTATATCTGAACAGCTTGCTCTAGTTTTGTTTTCTACCCTTTGTACCAAATTCATGATTGCTTTTTTGATGTAAAAAGTGTTTTTCATCATGACTTTTAAATGCAAAAGCTTTTTTTTACAATGCGATTTAGATTGTAAGGTATAAAAATGCGAGTCCGCACACTGTTTTACATCAGAGCGATTCAGTTCTGCGAGGGTAGAAAAATAATGATAATCTCCCCCCACCCCTGTTCTATATGGTAAGTTATTAAAACTAATTTCCGCATGGAAGAGTTGGACAGTAGCCTCCACAGCACAGGCCTTGCAGACTCATCTGTGTCTGGTAGAAATAGCACAGAAAAAGAGAGTTAATTATTTCCAGCCAAACCCAAAATGCCTCTGTCTCTCTCCACACAGATTGGCTTGTGATTTGCATGAGGATTTTGAGGAGCTTTTCAGTATGTTTGCCGTGTCTGTCCTGGCTGTCTGTTTAAACAGGCCCCGAGTAATGAAGAAGAGAAGATGGAAGGAAGGAAAGAGGGAGGGAGAGAAAGAGGAGGTGTGCTAAACCCTGGTTTCCCTCCTCAGCCCTTTTGGGACGTGAAGGCCCCAGATGGTGTAGGGGTGTGAAAGCAGCATTGTGTGTATGTGTGTGTGTTTGTATGTAAGTGTCTGTCTGTCTGTCTCTCTTTCTCTCTCTCTGTCTGTCTGTCTGTCTGTACATTCGTTCCGAAATCAGGGGCGTCCTTGGTTAAAGAGCCCAGCCCTAATGTCATCTGTTTGAGTGGAAGCTTGTCTCTGTCTCTGAATGGAGACAAAGGCTAGTGGACACAACGCCCCCCCTCCCTTGCCCATTATCTTTGTCCCCGTTGCCCTCTGCGGCCCGGAGCCTGACACCCAGCGCTGGGGGCTTTGATTAGCCAAGTGGAGACACTGGGGGTCACAGTAGCCTCTGCCCTGATTAGCCTGCACTTGGCCACTGCTGACCCCTCCTTCCAAAGAGAATCATGTGAGGGCTCTGGAGAAACTGAGACACGGGACATAATGCACCTTGACCTGTCTAGACTCTGCTGTTAACAAATGGATAATGTGACCTTTTTTCATGTTGTTGATGTAGTGTTACCACCCTCTCTGCCTCTCTATTATTTATTATTATTTTTGGAGATAATTAGGGTTAATGACTTGCCTGTAGTCTCAGTTTTTTGTCTTTTTCTTTACTTTTAAGTTAATTATTTAAAAGAAACTTTTAAAATAGGATGGTTTTTAGTACATTTCTTGATATATTTACATCAAAAGTCAGAAAAAAGATCCTGTTCCCTACATTGTGAGACGTCACATTTTCTGTAAGTACTTTCTGAACTTGTTTTTCTGTACGCTTGTTTCGTATGAAGTTTTAAATGGCTTTACTAGAATGGCAAATGGATTATGTTCACTGTAAAAAAAAATGCTGGGTTCCACATGAGCGATTTGTGTTGGGAAAATATGAAGAAATTAAGTTAACTTATTCGTTTTTACAGATATAAGTTGATTGAAAATGAAACAATGAAATTGTCTGAAGAAAAAAAACTCAAGAATTGAGTTGTTTTAGCTCATTTTACATAAGTCATTTGAACAAAGAGCTTTGCTAGAATGTCAAATGCAAATACTATAGCCAGTATGTTAATTAGTTCAGTAAATAAAAATATTTTAGTTTTATAGACTAAAAATGTTGCTGCCTTGAAGTTTTATCTCTACTTGTCATATTAACTTGCATTTCTGTAAACTGACAAAAAATATTCATTTGAAAGATATAACTTAGAAAAAATTCATCGAAAACAAGCTTAAGGTAATGTGTTAAAATAGCAAAAAATATATGTTATCAATAAGTGTGTGGTTCATTCTGGTCTGGCGACCCCTGATAAATAAGGGACTAAGCCGAAGAAAAATGAATAAATAATAATTTTGTGTGGTGATTGCTCAAATATTGTTTCATAGTACTTGGAGAAAAGTTCTACAAACACAGCAATTGATTATATTATGCAGAACTCAACTGAGTTAAACACAGATTTCTAGTTCCCAGCATGCTTTGCTTCTGACTGTTAAGGTAGAGCGGATGTTAAAATCAAGTGACATTATATGTTTTTTAAAATGAATATTGGTAGAGATCTGTTTGTTGTGTAGTGTTGTTTCATGTTGAAATTAAAAAAGGCTTCTATATCTGAAATTGTGTGGTTGCTATGTTTAGATTGATTAGTAAGGTGAGTGGACTGTGTTCGCTTTAGCCTGTGTTTTTGTTGGTTGAAGACTATTAAGATCATATATGTCGCTTTATTTTTGAAAAATGACATTCAGCACACTTCAGCAAAGTGATATGTCTTTGCTGATTACTTTAATACATGTAGATATGATTGTGCTGTTCTTACCCAGAGGTTAACATTAAAAGAAATGAAGTAAAGGAATAATTCGCACAAAAATGAAAACATACTCTGTTTTTTCTCACTCTTGAACAGATACAAATCTTTAAACATTTCTAATTGAAAATAGTTTGGCTGGAAACCCAAGGTGTTTTTTTTTTTTTTTTTTCATACATTTTTTATTTCTCTTCGCTTATTGGAACCTAATTAAAATAAAAATCTAAGTATAATTTTTTGATATGATGTACTTTTAGAAAATAAATGTCCATATATGTGGACTCGTGGTCCCAATTTACATAAAAAAACTTTTTCCTAAAGATTTTTTAATGCATATATAACATAGACTTTTTTTTTAAACTTGCTTTGACTATCAGAGAGTAAAAACAAAATGAAAATAGTGTTTGGGACATTTCATATGCTGCAAAACAGTTGCAGGATGACACTGCATGTCTGTAACAAAATATAAAACATTCAAAGTATTTTAAATAGCCACTTTAGAGCTAAAATGTGCTGTCCACGTATGTGGACACTCAAGCCCTAGGAGGTTAATGCCATGTAATTTCAGCCTTTCAAAGTTTCAAACGAGTAACTTTCTGATGTAAATTTAGGTAGGATTATAATTTAATTAGGTTATTTATTACATATCCGTTTCCTCAAATGATTTCATTTGCCTTGACTCATTCATGAGAGGTTAACAGTGTGGCACAGAAATGAATGTTGTGACTCGTAAAAAATGTTTATTTGTTACACATAAGGTGGAAGGGAACTGAATTGTAAAACCATATAATTCTCCTTACTTTAGTATAATGTGCTGAGTCAAGGTCTCTGGTAAAATATGATGATTGTGCATTTTGGGAGCTGGATACACGAAACCTGATGACCGCTAGAAAAATTTGGTCACCGGAATATTGCAATTTCAAAATCTTTCTGAAACGCTGGTGTGAATGTTGTGTTTTTTCCTTTCATTACGAATGGCTGAAGGCATAGTTTGCACACTGAAAGCGCAGGAAGTGCCGCTGTTGTTGTTCCTGTGCGGGCGGGTGGGTAGGTAGGTGGGTGGGTTGTTGGTTGGTTGGTCGTCTATCTGCACTGCTTTTGCTGCTTTGCCGTCATGCAGCAGTTTCCTCCACAGATCTGGAGTCTGTGATGGTGGAGTGTTCTGTCAGGTATGGTCAGATAAATCGGACCCTGGAACAGCCTTGGTATAGAGGTGGTTTGTACCAGTACAGGCGGGTGCCGGGGGTTGTTATGGTCGTGCTCTGTGTGGCTGCTCCTGCTCCGCCCTTTAACCAGCCACTCAGAGCCAAGAAAATGGCAGCTGCAGTGAGATTCCCCACCCGCCCCTCCATTTCCCCAATCCTCCACAACACCACCACCTCCACCACCCTTCTTCCCCGCTCGCTTTTCCCATGTTTTGTCACTTTTGAGGTAAAACGAACTGGAGTCTTGTGTCCTTTGCAGCTTTTCACACTGACGCTGTGTATGGCAGCTCTTCTCACACCCTTGTTTTGAGAAGTGCCCAGGTTTGTGGGCTAAAATGAAACGCACCTAGCAGTTAAAAAGAAAGCAAACTAGATGTTCTACCTCAGCCAGCTGCATCCTTGCACAGTTCACAACCATGAAGAATTTAATAGAAGTATTTATCCTCATACAAGAGATGCTTTATTGAATGCATTTCATGGCAGTCAAAACCTCACCCGTGTTTTAATGAATGCTGTCGTATGTGTGTCATTCATGCTGAATGGATGTAGTCAGGGTGTTATTCGCTGCTGTACTCTCACATGGCGGATCTGAAAAACACACTCTGAAAAAATGCTGGGTGGTTTTAAACCAAATTTGGGTAAAATATGAAAATGTTTAGAACCCGATGGTTGGGTTTGTCTTCATTTTACACACATTTGTGTTCAACAACCCAACTTTTTTTTGAGTGTAGAGTGTAGTTTTGACCAAGGTTTTGGTAAAAATCAGAAATACATAATAATAAATTGATTCAATGACACCTGATTGTTTGCAGAATCTGCCTCCTGCTTCGCTCTGTCATTAATTCCCCTACTGCTCCAGCGATTGTAAGTTATGTTCTGTATAATGATTCTGTTTCTAGATGTGTAGTAATGTAGATGGATATGGCCAAGTTTAAC
>LR812525.1:48776490-48863990 GCA_903798195.1 Danio kyathit
CTATTAAGAAGTTGTTCTTTGAAGAACTTTTAAAAAAAAAAAAACCTATGCATTATTGTTTTTAAGAGTGTATTTTGTATGTGTTAGAGAAAGAGAGAGAGCGAGAGGGAGGGAGGGAGAGAAAGTTAAATGTGGGTGTAAGGTGGAGAAAGCAAGATGGGGTGTGGGCAGGATTGAGGATTGTTCCTTGCAGAGGAAATGAGCCACCTGCAGCCATGACAGGAGGTTTTGACCTTCATTTGGGGTTTCTCTCTCTCTCTCTTTCTCTCTCTCTCTGTCGGTCTCTCTCATTACTTTGCTCACACACAAACACACATGCTTTGGCTCTATAGAAAGCCAGTGAGGGACCTCTCCCCTCAACCATTGGGCATCACTTCCTCATACAAGTGGCGCTAGAAAAGAAATGTAGATGAGGCATTGTCATTGAGCAGGTCAGTGCATGGGAAATGCCAGTTGTCTGTGGCCCCCATCTCCTTCCCCCCAGAGGACAGGTAGACTATGACCAGATGTTTTGTTTTGTTTTGTTTTGTTTTAATATATATATATATATATATATATATATATATATATATATATATATATATATATATATATACATACATACACATACACACACACAGTTGAAGTCAGAATTATTAGCCCCTCTTTGAATTTTTTTTCTCTTAATTATTTCCCAAATTATGGAGTTAAGTTTTCACAGTAAAATAATATTTTTTTTCTTCTGAAGAAAGTCTTATTTGTTTTATTTAGACTAGAATAAAAGCAGTTTAAAAAAAAAAAAATAATAAAATTTTAAGGTCAAAATTATTAGCCCCTTTAAGCTAATTTTTTTCCGATAGTCTACAGGACAAACTATCGGTATACAATGACTTGCCTAACCTGCCAAGTTATGCTAATTAACCTAGCTGAGCCTTTAAATGTCACTTTAGAAGTGTCTTGAAAAATGTCTAGTAAATTATTATGTGCTGTCTTCATGGCAAACATAAAATAAATCAGTTATTAGAAATCCGTTTTTTTAAAAAGTAACTAGTTGAGTCCTGTTTTACTGAAAACTCAGCAGATCTTTAAAATTGGTTTCACTCGTCATAGGCAAGATGTTATCTCACTTTGTTGATATGCAATTTTTTTTGTTTTTTGTCTATATTGTATGTAAAAAATTGTTAAATGTCTTGTTTATAAGTTTGCAGAAAATTGTAGTAGGTAGTCTACAAAGCTTGAATTAAGTTAAGTTTGTCTCAACGATATTGTTTTGGATGACCTGCAAAAGTTGTAGTGAAATATACAGTTGAAGTCAGAATTATTAGCCCCCCTGATTTATTTTTTCCCCCAATTTCTGTTTAACGGTGAGAAGATTTTTCTCAACACATTTCTAAACATAATAGTTTTAATAACTCATTTCTAATAACTGATTTATTTTATCTTTGTCATGATGACAGTAAACAATATTTGACTAGATATTTTTCAAGACACTTCTATACTTAACTTAAAGTGATATTTAAAGGCTTAACTAGGTTAATTAGGTTAACTAGGCAGGTTAGGGTAATTAGGCAAGTCATTGTATAATGATGGTTTGTTCTGTAGACAAAAAAAAATTAAAGGGGCTAATAATTTTGACCCTAAAAAATTAAAAACTGCTTTTATTCTAGCTAAAGTAAAACAAATAAGACTGTGAAAATTTCCTTGCTCTGTTAAACATCATTTGGGAAATAATTAAAAAAAGAAAATTCAAAGGGGGGCTAATAATTCTGACTTCAACTGTATATGTAAAACTTGCGTTTGTGCGTTATTTTATTATTTTTTTTATTATTTTTGCATGTTTTCTATTGTACATTTTAGAATTGTATTAAAGTGATTTTGTTTGTTTGTTTTGCTTTAAGTCTGAAAGATTTTTTTATTTTTTATTTTATTCTGCGTAAAGTTTTCCATCCAAAACTATTGTTTACAAAGTTGAAACGTGACTAAGGTATTATTTTATCTGGAGGGTAAACATTACCGTTGTGGCCTCTTATATATATGTATATCTTAATTTAAGTCAGATTTTTATTTTATTAATTTATTGCAGATTATAGTGAAATGTTAGCGTCCAGTTAAAAATAGTTTGTCCAGAAGCATTTTTCCTTATTAGTTAGTAATGACTGTTAGTTAATTATTGCGTTTATCAACAGCATTGTTTCTTCCTGTGCTGTTTTGCAGAAATTAATAAAGGTCGTGTTGTCTAAAACAAGTAGCCTGATCATTATCCGAAATTATTATATTTTCCGTTTCATGTCTAAATAAAGCTAATAATAATAGTCCAATTTGTATGGTGATGTCTGCGTAATAGAAATGTTATTTTTGGCAATATTATTTGCTTTTTTTCTAGCTGAAAGTCCGTACACAGGGATCCTGAACAGACTCGATTAAAGTCCCTGTCTCCCTAAACGTCCCATTCGTCACTTTGATAGTGTTTTCGTTTCATCAATTTCATTTAATTTTATTTAATTGTGTGAGCATTTAAAGTGGAAGCAAGCATGCATATGTAATAATGTTTAGTCTGTTTGTAATTTTAACATGATACCGTTTTTAAAAGATTTATGGAACAAACTCACTAAGTTGACCAGAGCCCAATATTTTTAATTGTCGCCATGCTCAAAGACAGAATACAGGGTCACAACAAAATGTTGCTGATACAGAGGTTTAACCAAATAATAATAATACAAATAAATTTATATTAATATTGTTATTGTTATTATTATTGTTATTGTTGTTGTCGTCGTCATAATTCTATAACTACTACTAGCTACTACTAGCCTACTAATCATAGCAATAATAATGATTATGATAACATTAATAATGACTATAAAAGATAAAACTTCAAAGGGCCACGCGTTTTAGTGTTGTAATTTTAATGTGGGCTCATGGATATCTGACTGCAGTGCTTCACCACTGTCTTATTGCTGAGGGTGCATCAGCGACTCACTCCTGATTTGGTAAAGCTTTGTGTGCCAGCGCCGTGACGTCATGTCCGCTGGGCTCAGCTCCCATTTGATGAGAGCATGGCACATTCGTTCAACCAAAGAGCGAGATAGGGCAGGAGCGTGAGATAGGCATTAAATCTCATAGAAGCGACAAATAAATGCATTTAAAAGACTTTGAGAATTTGTATTATTATTATTCATATTGTTTATTTAATTCTTATCAAGATTTCAGGAGGCAGTTAATTACACAATTAATACGTAGGTACGTGATACAAATTATTTACACATATAACAAACAGTACCTGTAAACACAAAATAAAAATAGCATTGTATTATCTCAATTTTTTCATTTCAGCTTTTAACATAGCTTTTATAGATAGATCTTCGCTGATGAGTAAATTCATTAGGTCGTATATCAGATAGAAGGCCATATTCATAGATATGCTCGTATGCAATTGAACTAATACTGTTTCTCTGATTCGGCACAGTTCTGTGATATTAAGTTCGCACTTGAACTTGTAAGGCAAAGTGTGTTAAGTTTGGTGGCTATATATATATAGTCACACACTCTTTTCAGGTGTAAAACAAAGATTCAACAAGTAAAAAAAAAAATCCACAATTTGGTATATGGATACAGTCTGCAACTTAAATCTCGATCATACCCTTTTTTTTTACTTTTCTAAACACGCGTGAATATGCCTAGTATGACAATTTGCAGCTTTCATGCAAAGGCCCCATTACCGCTTCATTCACATAAAGAAGTTATTGCAATATAAATAAGCAATTTAAACACCTTAGAAATCTACTCTCACATAAAAAGCAACACCGGTCATTGGATAAAGTTTTTTTCTCCTTAATATAATCTATATAAATACATAACAAATATGAAGTCAACATTAAAACAGTATTTTAACATCTGTCATACAGTAAACAGCTGGTTTGTTTATTTTTTTTATTCGATAGTTGTGTGTGTGTGTTTATATATAGCTGTATATTTATATATTTGTTTACATTTCTGTGTGATGTGTTGTGGCGCTTACCCTGGCTTCAGTCAAGAGTGCGCATAAGCGAATCATTGTCAGTGCTACACGTTTATAGGCAGCATTAAAATGGTTAAAACATACTTTGCTACAAAAGATGATTATATTGCTCTTTTATAAAACTATGTATGCGATTTAAGACGCTGCGGTACATTTGTTTATTTAGCGCACCGAGTAGAAGTGTTGTGACCAGGCTATGAAGGTTAATTCAATGTTATTTCGAAAATGTTAGGCTAGTTCACATATAGTTCAACCAGATAACCTACAATGCACTGTTAAAAAAGTTTTGTGATTTCTTCCTCCTCCAATTCACTCATTTAAATTAGCCAGGCTAAGACTGTGAACATATTTACAATAAAAATGACAGTGTTTCTTCTCAGTTTTCTTTTTTTCTGTTTGTTAAAAAATCCTGCTGAGATCCGAACGATTGCTGCGTCCATTTCGTATCAAACATCAAACCAAATAATAGGAAAAACGTGAAAATAAAACAAGTCTAACGCATTTCATAGTACTCACAGTTGCCTGGATGCAGCAGAAAAGACTCTTTGGACTTAAGCAAGGTTTCGCGCAATGTTTTTTTCACATAAACTCGTAAATGTGTATATATAAACGCCGTTGCGCTAATAGCGCTTGGTTCTCGTGACAACATGACAAAGAAGAGCGATAGAAACACTTGTTTCTAAAGATAGACACTCTATCCAAGTGCAAACAACGGCACCTATAGCCTATTTTTGAAATAATTTGACCATTATTTCATAAGAGAATTGTCTTCAATAAATGTACTTTGACATAATTCGATATAGCCTCTGTTTTAACGTCAGTAATGCTGGTATATTTATTAACTGGCCCTTTATTCTTTTGAATTATTGCATTGTAAATATAACCTTGCCCCCCACCCGGTCCACCCCACCCATCTCCTGCCCCTCCCCGCTCTGCCTCAGTCACTGTCTGATTTGTCCTCCTTTGACGTGGTGCTGTGGTTGTACAGTCCCTGTGCCATCAGGTGTATTGCCAGACCGTTCTTGACACCGCTGGCCTTTTTTATTTTGGCCCGCTTGTTTTGGAACCAGATTTTGATCTGAGATTCGTTGAGGCCCAGTTCCTGCGCCAGACTCTGCCGCCGCTGCTCGGTCAGGTAGCGGTTGGTCTGGAACTCGGCCTTGAGCCTCTGAAGCTGCTCCGCCGTGAAGGCCGTGCGTGGTCGTTTGTCTTCCTTACTTGCGGCTTTCTTCTTTGGTTTACGAGACCTGGGACCTGCGTATGCCAATGAAACAACAAGTCGTTTAAAAACGCAAAGCACACACTGTGCAGCAAGCACAGTTAAAATGTAATATGCATTTGTGTTCATGCATGGTCTGGTGTGAGGTTGCATTAAACATGTTTAATGGAGTGCTGTAATTTATGAATCTGTTTTACGTAGGCTTTGCTTTATTTATTTATTTTGCGTCACGCTTGGGTGTGAGCAGTAGCCTAGCCTATGGATCTCTCTCTCTCCCTCTCCCTCTCTCTGTAAAGCTATGTAGTCCAGTGGATGCTACATTAATAGCTAATGCGGGAAACCTCAGAGATGAAGCGGAATATTGATGAGGGATTCGCGCATTGCTCTATATAAGACATTTTTTGGTTAAAAGTCATTTTTTAGGTGTAGAAATGCGTTGAGTGAGGTTATATGGCGACCATACTTGGAATTAACCCATTCGTCGTTGTAAATGTTTATGGCTCGTGATGGTAGAGCACTCGAAAAAAACTAAACCCAAAATAAAATCTGGTTTACGAGATGGAACGGGCTCCGACTACAGTTGCTAAATATTTTCAAGAATATTTTAGTATAAAAAATCGAGAAGCCATTGACGTTAAATAGCTTACTTTTTAACGCGAAAATCAAATGAAATATCGGCGCAATATTTTTTTTCACAGTATATAGGCTAGTAAACAGGCCGAATTATTTCCATGAACGAAAATGGAGGCATATAAGCTACTCATGAAATACGATCACATAAATATCAACCAACCAGCACAGCAGTGACTGAAATGTTATATATTTCCAAAAGAAAAATAAATAAATAAATTGAATGGACTGGTGTACATGACCACTCATGCTCGAGTTTGCTACATTATATTGGCGTTTAGTATGGACATTTTCTTAAATATTACAATTCAGTTTTAGTTAAATTAATTTACAAAATCTCTGCAAAATCCATTAACATATTCTACTTGGTATATAGTAAATACGAGGTCTGTTCTATTGTAAAAAAATATGCTAATGAAATATCAACAAAGACGAAAGGCTTGCAGGGCAAAACCTTTGGCAAAACCAAAAATCTATTTTTACACCAGTTCGGCGTTAATATTGCAATTCTATAGAATTTCATTTGTTTTGTATTATTAAAAGCAAATCAGTTTCTTATCTGTTTCTCATTTTCTTCGTTATTATGACAACAAAATACATTATCATTATCACTCCACAAGTAAAAAAATAAACAATAATAAACAAATATATTAAGAGCAACAAAATACGTAGTTAAAATTGTTGAAACTACATTCACTGGACGTTTATATTCACGGCCTAAACATTTTATTGTTTTTTTGGCACCTTTGTCGTTTTATTTAATTATATAGATACAATCATAATATGTTAGTGGCCCATAAATGTTCAGATACATAAAATATGTGCAAAATTTAAAGAACCAAAATATTTAGTGAACTGTAAATATTTGTACCAATATAACTTATTTCATCTCTTGGGGGTTGGTTTTAGAAATTGACCCTCTAAATTTGGTGAATATACGTGACTAGAATTAAATATAGTGCAATTATAACTTGTAGTGCTTTGCAAAAATTTTACTATTTTTTGGCACATGCTATAAGAAAATAGAGGTAGGCGTACCTGAAGACGGCCTGTCCGAGTAGCGTGTGCAGTAAACCCAAGCGGGCCACAGCATACCCTGACCAGTCTGTCCGTTTGAATTGCTCTGTGAACTATCCGATTCTGAACCCAAGCACTGATCCACATTCTCCTCGCGGGGTTTCAGTGGTTCTTCGCTCTCTATCTCTGCCTCCTTTCCTCCGCTGCTCGTATGCGTTGTGGAAGCTCCTTCCGCTGGTACAGTACTTCCCACCTGTCCCGTGCTAGGACCCGTAGGGTTGTGATTCTCTCGTGCGCCGTGATTGTCCTCATAGCGCGTGATATTCGCTTCTTTCTTACGGCCAAAATCTGGTCGCAGGATGTTGTCGATGAAGAAGTTTGTGATTCGGTGTGGCAGCTGCAGGTTTCCTGGAGCTTGTAGAAGGGGTCGTATGGCGCTGTTGGACTCGTCCGACGCTCCTCGCTGTTCCACGTCTCTTGCGCTCTGCTCATTCTCATCCATGCTGAGACGCACTTTCCACCTTCCGTCCTTAACCCTTTATCGCTCTCCCGCACTCTGGCAGTCGCACCCCACTCCACGGGCGACTCCGTCCACTTTGTTCACTTCAGGAAAAAAATCAAAACCGGCCAAAAAACTGTCAGTGAGTTTTAGCGACAGTAAAAAGCCTTTGCGCACCGTGGTCACAAAGGAAAATCATAGTTACGCCTTCCAAACGAATGTTTGCAGTTCAAGGTTGATGAACCGTAACTTGCCAGTTTGGTGCTATTGGTTTTCTGCGCAGTGCAACTACCGAGGCTTCAGTGGCTACTCTGAGGACAGAGAAGTGGGGCTCCTAACTGCTCCTGAAATACTTTCACTCCGGATTTTTGTTCTTATTTTTAATACGAGCCCCCAGTGACGTTACACTCCGGTATCCTAGACACGTGCCTTTGACCAATAGAATATGCTGGAGCTGATCACATGTCCCTGATTCGAGAGTAACAGACAACACTCATCCTTGCACTTTTAAAGACACAGTGCTTCACCAAAATACAAATTCGGGCAGTGCCAAAAACGCAGCCTGCATACTGAACACGATCATCACGATTTTCCCTCTTAATTAGAGGTTTGCATGTAACGTAATTGTTATTGCTATGCATGTTTTTTATTATTAGGTTAATTTTGGTTAAGTCAACTTACTCTCCGAACGCACTCACGAAACCGCAGATTTATATATTTTTTCCAGATTAGCGTTTTTTTGCACCGGTTTATTGTCAGTATTGTTACATTTTAGTAAATGCGAGAAGTTTTGTCAAATTAATTAGTTGCAGTTTTGATATATTCGTAAAAATGGTTGGCTATGCAAAACAGAATGCGTCAAGCCAAAACGAGTGGAGGAGAAATCGTTTCCTCGGTGGAGTGCCTTGCTGTTTCCAAACCGCAATAAACGTTACTGTTTTTTTTCGATGAGGACGTGTAGAGTATTTACTTCCATGAGTTATACAAGTTGGTTAGTATTGCGAATGGTACACAAATTCACATGCTGCACATCAATAAAATATTTAGTGATTCTTCGTACAAATCACGAGTACGCACTCTTTTACGCGCTTTACACTGCACACTAATCAGAAAAAGTAAACGACGACAGATGCAAACAGAGTTCTTAGTCTATCTAGTAGAACAAATTTTAGTGTAATGACTGGACGCCCATATCTTTGGACGAAAACAATTTTTCATTAAAGAATACAAATCTGCGTATTGTCGCGCCAAAATGTAGTAGAACTTTTCTTTGATTTCTGTTCTCCATAACTCTTAACCAGAGCCTATGCACTTTTGAAAAGGCTGAAACCTTGTAGTGTTGCAGATGGCGATGCAGATGGTTCGTTTTCAGGCTCTCTGTACCGTGGAGCAGCAAATCCATCATCGCGCGCATTTGGTTTGGGATTCATTTTATTTTTCTTTATTTGCAGTAATCCAACATAGAGTCGTTATGTGAATGATGAATGACGCCATAGCAGTGAGATGCATTGACTGTGACCTTTAACTCCATATCACATCAAAATCAACAATACATGCGACCAAATTTTCACATAGACTTGTGTTCTTGCACCTTTAATATGACATTTTGTAAAGACATCCTGTTGTAACTGGCAGTATAGATGGTAGGTCTAGCTCCTGCAATTGAACGTGCAGTATGGCTTTTCTAACTAAAGAGGCTTCTCAAGAGGCCTTCTATGATTGCATGCTCATTAAGAAGTTTCTCTGGCGAGCCAACACCGTGCAGTCTCATCAAATTAGTGCATTTTATCTGCCTAACCACCTTTAACTAACAAGGCATACCTATTTCCATATTGATTATTTCTCCATTCAATTCCAATTTTATTTAAAGTACAGTCAGAATATAAATATTTGTTATATTTCGGATGCTGCTGTTTAACTGCGAAGCATTGATTGTCATTTAAGGGAATATATTGGCTAGCCTACATTCATACTCATGCTCTATTGTTGCTCCATGAAGATCCCCCGACAACCGCCATTTGAATAGACCATGGCGGTAGCCACAATAGCCACCGGCCTGTACAGCTCTTCTCAAGAGTGGAAATGGACACGGCACTAATCTAAGGGTCTTCAAGGATGCTTTTGCTTTAATGAAAGGGAATATTCCTCTACAACGATTTTTAATCAGCTACAGATATTAACCATAGACTCCATGCGCAGAATTGGTGAAAGACAATGGAGCGGTTGACAGATCGCAAACGCCGTGTCCTGCCCTCTGTTTCGTCTCTCTAGGCTCACCCTGGTTTGGCAGAGTTGCATTTTACGCAGTTATTTCTCTCCTGCGAATAGAACAATTCATTATCACAAATGCATAAATATTTATATGTATTTATAAATAATTTTATTATGCCAGCATTGTTAGTATTGCAGAATGATAAAAGCACATCAGTTCGACAAATCATTGATGTGCTTTAAGAGATTCTGTAAACGAACCATTCCTGTCTCCTCCTTTACCCTCTACATCTGCTGCTTCATCCTCTACTGTATGTAGCCTATCCTGTGATTTCACTCAACCAATATGAGGCGCCCCCTCCCATAACAACAGAACACAGGTTAAGAGATGCAAGCACGTATAGATTTACTATTGGTGTACAGCAAGGGAATATGATACATGTATTTAATCCATTTATCAAATGTAAATCCTGTACCTTATCTTATTAGATTTTTTTTTTAATTCAGGTGTTTCTTATCACTTTAATTATCAGAGCTTTTGGGGCTTTTGTTCTTTGTCAACCATAACTGCACTGGTGCCACTTGCGAAACCCTGTGCAAACAAGGCATATATTTGTTTATATTTGCCATGAAATGGCACTATTCTTTGCGCCTTTTGTATTGTCTGTGCATTAGCCGTGCGCACGGACAGTTTCACGTGCGCTTTCTGTGTATGGCGTTCTCCAAATGCATAGCCTATACCCCGTGGGACACTTACTTCATTGACACATCCTTATTTAATACCGTATTCGAGCTTTTCAATTCCACCGCGCTGTGATTCCAAAGTATTGAATTATGGTTGATAATTCACTTCTTCATGAAATTTTTAAGAATTTAATATTGTCCACATGCGGGACTATATATTTATTTGGAATTAATCTGTTTCCACCTATGAAACGCCAAAACAGTGGAGCAGCAAGGCATTTTAAATAATCTACAAAATAAACCAAAATAATAAGGTAACATAAGAGCTGCCAATAATGGGGTCAATTGGGTTGAATTTGTAAACACGGGTTCTCAGTGACATTTCCTTCACGCTGGTTAATGAATTTGGTGTCTTTTTGGAAATCAGGTAAATTGCTATGTGCTTACTTTGCACTTTTATTTAGCTTTTGGTAATATTTTGGAAATATCTGGTAATATAATGTCTTTTGTATTTTCAATGTTATCTTTTTTTCAGTATTAATATTTTTATACCCATTTCATTTCAGTAAATTATATGTTATATTAAGAAAATTTTATATAGATGTTTTACGTTTCAATGAAACAGTCAAGGTCCATATCGTCCATATAGAGCAATTCAAATTAAGTGGATAAATATTAATGAAAATGGGCAAAACGCATAGCAAAGCAATATTCAAGTTTAAAAGAGGATGGGGCAATCATTTATTACACTTTGAATGCAAAAGTGTTTTCCAACCAACACCCAATTGAACTAACAGAAATGCCCACGGTCTTCATGTCGATAAAAGTCAAAAGAAGGCGTATATTTATTTAAAAATAATGGATACATGCATAGTTTTCAGGTGAAATACAGATGAAGCTCCTTAAAATGCTTCGGTTCATCATCAACCAAACATACCAGCATAAAACGCCGATTGTCTTGATATTTAGTTAAAAAAACACCACCACCAAATAGTGTTATAAATAAATTTCCCTTCTGCTGTTGAAAAGACCAATGAGCTGTCGAAGTCCCTAGACCTAGCGATAAGAGTATGAGGTTAGAGTGTAATGCAGTTTTTTTTGAATGGATGTTTTGTACCAGTTTATCCCAGTAATGCCTTGTTTGACCCTCAGTGTGTAATCTTTAGGCTGTTATGCCCTTGCACAGTATATGCCACTAGTTTAGTTCACTACAATAGATGCTGACGCGCTGCCTCGGTTTGTGAATGGGCGCGCTGGTGTGTGTGTGCGTGTGTGCGCGCGAGCTCTGGTGATCAGAGCTTGCAGTCTGATATAAAGGATAACACCCCCCCCCCCCCCCCCTCAACTCCCTAGCTCTCAAAGACACACAAACACTTACACGAACACGGTCAGTCAAAGCACGCCTGCGATATGAGTCCTGACACCATGCATGGCAGTATCCAACCCAGCCAACCACGTCTAGGATCTGCAATGACACGGTGACAGTTATTTTCAATGTTACACCAGTATATGTTTTCCTCATAAAGATTTTAAAGATATTTTAAATTCAGATATTCTATTTAGAATCTAATATTCAAATCTAAAATTGGCGTTTCCATACATGACGAATGCAAATCAACGCGTCAGGAATGATTTTTGCAATAGGCTGTCTTTAATCCACCGCCCAATATCTGGTCCAATAATAAAAAGTGAAACCAGTATCTCATCGGGTATTGGTCGACATGCGTGACTGATAGCAGCTTCTTGTTTTAAATCCACATTCCCCCTTCAAAGCAGGGAACTGTCGGGGTCCGGATCCTAGCAGAGTGGACACTTTGAAAACGCCGTGAGGATAGAGTTGATAGGTTTTAATTCCTTTAATTCTAAAGCGTCTGATCGTCCTGGCGTAAATAAGTCTCCTTCAGTCTTGCTGTCCCTGACCCACCGTGCATGTGGCGTCCTCCACAAACCTAATTAAGGCTCTTTAGATGGGATCAAGTTAATTGAATGCTGCTCCCATCTTGAGACTCTTTTGGGACAAAATGGCTTCATTGACAGTCAAAGCTTTAGTTTTGTATCTCTCTTCAGTCATCCAACCTTAAAGATTGCAGTGAAACGGGACAGAACGGTTGTGCGTGCTTAAGTAGAGCCTTTTTCCCCGCAGTTGACGTTAAAAATCATCGATGATGCTCAAAATATTTTCAGACATGTCTAACGTCGGTTGGCTTTTCAAATACAAGAAAGTGCCACAGGTGCATTTTCACTTTCACAAATACCAAGCATTTGCTCTCCGTGAAAACTCACATTTAGAGTGCCTCTCAGACATGTCAGCCCATATTATATTTCATTAACATCACGGATCAAACGCATCTTCTCAAATTGCTTTGAGACCAGTTGCCGGTTTACGAAAGTGGAAATCTTGTTTAAAAAAAAAAACAACTAGCTTTAAAAACACATCTATGTTTAATATGGGTTCATTTGTATTTAGATAAATAATTACTTATTTTGTTAAAAAGAAACAAAAGAAAAACAAAAAACGGATTTATTTAACTTGATACAATATAAAACTAATATATATATATATATATATATATATATATATATATATATATATATATATATATATATATATATATATATATATATATTAGTAATAATTAATTAATTAATTTATGCTATGTATATATTAATCTGTTGACGATGAAAGAAGTTTTTTGTTAGGCTAATTATTCAGTTGTTGTATTTAGTGTTTTAGATATGTATAACTTAAAAGTTAGCTCTGCTATGGGCAGTTTAGACTTTTACTTTTTCCAATTTTACTAAGGCCAGTGGCATGTTTGTTAAATATTCTAATGAAGTATAAACAGCATTTCGTTAGTTTAGTGAGAAGTACGAGATTACATGGTAGAATATTTCCCCCTATTTCAAAATTATATTTTCATTAAATTGTTTAAATCTAAAAATTCCATAAAATTTAAACATAATTGAAAATTTGATTTAACACTGTATATTCTTGCGTTTTTCTCAATTTTAGTTTAGACAATGGGTCTAATTTGTCCAGCCCAACACCTGGAATCAACATGAAATCAGAATTCGTTAATAGTAAAGCAAGTTTCGTTTCATGTTCATGTTCTAGTTTATATGAGCACGAGCACCCCGTATTAATATAATATTAATATTAATATTAATATTAATATTAATATAATATTAATATATTATATATATTAATATAATTATATAAAATATAATATATAATATAAAATATATATTACAAATATATAAAATATAATTATATATTAATATTATTATATTATATTAATATAAAATTAATATAATATTAATATTCCAAAAATTACACATAGCCAGTTAAATTAATCGTAAAACAAATTATTGAGTGTTTACTAAATAGGTAGCAGTAATCATTGTAACTTTGTTAAAACATTGTAACATTGTAATTCTTATCAGTAATTCTGCTAAATATGAGCAGTAAGCACTGTAACTGTTGAAACATTGTAACACAATTCTTCTCAGTAATAGGGAGCAGTAATCACTGTAACTTTGTTGCAACTTTGTAACAATGTAATTCTCTAAATGTAGTACTCACAGTACTTCTCTCCTCTCCTATTTAAAATGTCCATACTAATCTGTAGAATATTTTACGCTATGGTTTCTCTGGAGGTTATTCATCATGTATAGGTAGCCAACTGACACCGCATAGCGCCAAATATCCATTTTTTTCGAATGATGGTAATAATAAATTATACAGCTACTTTTTAAAAATGACATCCATATCCAGAACGAGGGTTCGTCCCTTTCTATTTATGAATAAATGTTAATGTAGTATATGAACCCTTCAAGTACTGGAACATCTCACTTGAAACGAATAAACACCATGTGATGGTCATACACGTCAATAGGTTTAATTATTTGCGTCCTTGTTTTAAAAAAAGACAGCTGGGATAAATAAAAGGGCATACGAACATAACCCGCAAAACGCTAAGAAACAATAATGCAAATTGCATTAAAACCCACTTGGTACATATATTCTACCTGTGCCAATGCCTGCACACCCTGGGTGGGTCACAGGGCGCTATCCTGGTTTCTTCGCGGGAGTTTAGATGCTTCGAATTCCATTGGCACCTGTTTCGCGCGCTTGTGATTGTTTACGACCCCTGCGACAAGTGTGGCGCGTGACGAGCTCGGTAATCACTTGTCGCTGAATACTTTGCCCACTTCCACCTTACTCTGCACTTGTTGCTTAATTCCCTTTAGCGCTTCACTTATTTATAATAAATGGCATGCTAGTATAAAATTACAGTAGTGTTTCACCTACCTCAGTATATTATCATACAACTCATAAAAAGTGACACGTTGGCTAATTAATAAAATGGCTAATATAATGTTGGTTAATATAATGTAATAAAACAAGCCTAAAATCGCGAAATAAAGTTATGTATCCAATTTTAGAGAATTTTTAAACTTTTTTTTTTGTTTAAATAAAGTTTTTGCTTGCACTACTGCTTGATGACCGAAAACAGGTTGAATTGTCTTCGTGTGTGGCGTCACTAATCATATCTTCAGATTCAGCATGTATATATAGCCTTAGAGAGGAGGCTGATTCCATGTGTCGCGTGCCCCACCTTTAACCTAACCCCTAAGATATTTATTTTGACCACAGCTGAGACGAAAGGGCTTCCTGAAACGAGGCCCTTTACCGGTTGCCAATCATGGCTAGGCATGAACATGATGGGATTTGCGGTCAAAGGTCTCAGGATGTTTTTTTTTTCGATTGCGTTTAAAGTTTTGAATGCAGAATAGAATTTTTATCCTAGATATTTTCAGACTGGCTGGGGTATTTTTTTTTCTTTACCCCAGTGTCCCTTCCAGTGCCCCTCTGAGAAAGTTGGAGTCCTCTTTTGTGCGTCTGTACTCGACCGGAACCTGCTCCGTCCACAGCTGCTCCTGCTTTGTGATGGGGAATGCGTCATTTCACCATCTTTCACACACACTAATCTATTTATCCCCACTTCCCTGTTTTTGCACTTCTCTATATTCTTCATTCGATTTAAGAATATTCCGATAGGCTGTATAAGCTGCCTCTCCCTTTTGGGATTCATAAATGTGATATCACTTTTCAAAGTAAAAAAAGAAACTGTGCACAGCGTTTCTGAAGAATTAAGATTTGTTTTACCATATTTAAATTCGACTTGCCATAAAGGTAGGCTATATTGAATTTTCGGATGGCTAAAAATGACTCAGCTGAACTAAGAGATGAAAAATGACGTTTGAATGAAGGTGACTGTCCCGATAATTGTTTAGAAACGAATTATAAGGCGGAAGTAAGGGGTGGAAGTGATGCTCCCGTGGGTTAGAAATAAAGTTTTTTTTATCTCCGTTTCACTATTGTGTTCAGTCTAGACCGCCCGCTTTTCTTTCCTTCTGCTGCTCTCATGAAAGGTGAACGTTTAATGACGGTGAATGGAGTGGTGGGCATGCAGGCTTTGTAGATCTACCGAGAATTAAAACACGGTTCAGCAGAAATTTAATAATTGCTGGTTTGTTTGGGCCTTAATCATGCATTTAATATTCGGAATATTGAATAATATAATTTCCTGCGAAAATGTAATATAAATTATTATTATTATTATTATTATTATTATTATTATTAGTTTGTCTGTAATTTTAGGGTTTTGTTGTTCGTTGCATTTTGATAATCTCTTTTTAGCTGTAGCTTTTTGGTTACATCAATTTTAATTAATTGCAACGGTGATTGTGAACTTAAAGGAGTGCATGTTGATATTTCTTGTGACACTATTTTCTTATGTCTATTAAGGCAAAATGACAAAATATAAAATACTCTGGTAATGAATAGCAAGACACTGATCTCAAGGTAAATGTCCCTGGATTTCCAAATAATTTAATGAACAAAATAGTAAACAAATTGTAATTATTAATCATTTTAAGCAAATCATTTAACAAACTGGCTAACTAGATTCACAGATTAAAATATCACTTGGATTGTTGTTGTTTTCTGCTTTTTGTTGTTGGTCAAAACTTGACTTCAACTTAAAAAAATTATTGTGTGTGTGTGTGTGTGTGTATGTTTCAACTTTACCCACACTGTAAAAAATATATGAACAATAAGTAATGACAGCATATGTTTTTTAGTTTATTGTAACTTATTAAACTAAGTTAATTTAGTTAATTTGATAAGTTATGCAAGCAGTTTTAAGTCAGTTTAACATAAGTTCATTGGACTCATAAGGTTATTTTGATTCAACTAAACAATTTAAGGCAACCAGGGTTTTATTTACATGAACAATGACTGTATTTGAAAATAATCCTTCATTTAAAAAATGTTTGCAGACTTGCAGAAAGCAGTGATAATGTGTAGAAAAATGTACCTTATATTCTTTTCTTTCTATAAGTCAAGTAACCATCTTTTTTTTTCCAATAATTGGATAGGGATATAATATATTCTGGAATTAGTCTGTTCCTTGTCTAAATTTATTAATAAATATTAATAAACTTGAAAAGTTATATATTTCATATATATTTTCATATATATTTTATATTTCATTTATTTATTTATTTATTGTTTTTCCTTATCAATTAAACAGTCAAAGATGCCCTGAACAACAGGGTTTGCAGCCCAGGCCTACTATTAGAGTGTGTCTTCATGTGCTTGATTAGGTTGTAATAGTGGCAGGCCTAACGGCAGTCAGCAGACAGTTAATCCCAGACTGTAATGCCATGTGTATTTCATTTGCACTGTAAAGGATTTGTGCGGATCAGACGCTTCATGTGTCACCACCTGATATTTACTTTTCTGACTGCAGTCGTCACAGAACTGTGAAATTCATTCCACTGCACACAAGAGGGAAGCATGTTTGAGTTTCATTTGTACAATGCCTGAAGAATATCACTTTTAATCTTCATTATTTGACATTGTTGATATAAAGTGCCTCAGCAGTTAATGACCGACCTAATCTCTGTATCCTCATCATTCACTTTTATGCTCCTGATGATCATAGCATTCCTGCCAAAAGATTTTTAAATTGAGAGCCATTTGGCATTTATTAGATCATGTGTCAATTCTAAATGCAATAAACTGTAACTAAATTGTATTCTGAAGGAAAGATTTTGTTATAGTGACAGCTACACCCTTGATTACTGTTATATGTGTAAATCCTTTGACCTTGGCCCTACTTACTAAAAAGCAATTTGCCACCACCTATACTATAAGAGAACTTGTCTTGTGATCGACCATAGAATCCGTAAACCAATTAGAACAGGCAAGGCTGAATCAGACTGACTGAGGCGAATGGAAGTCCTGGTCAGTTGTGAGGGGTGAGACATGTTTAAATGCCAAACTGGCATTTGAATGGCATTGCGGGCAATTTGGACTGAAATGGTGCTGTCTTTTTTCTTTCTTTTTTTTTCCCTTTTTTTTTTGCACCCTCCTGTAACACCGTCACTGGTCTGTGTCCCATTAGGTCTAATTCTTCAATTCATTATCTTGCTACCCTCAAAGATTGAGTGAGACGGTGATGAGACACTGAGCGAGAGATACAGAGTGAAAGAATGGAGATAGATTGTCATTTTGGCTTAACATGCACACGTCAATCTTTGGCATCAGTGACAGTGTTGACTGAGGCAGAAATTATTTCACAGCCTGGCGGTCCAATTTAAGATAATTTTGTTAGTTGAAAAAGACAGCGGTTCATTTTGTTTCTGTTTTCATTATGGATTTGTCTAATTGTGCATGCTTCTATATGGCTTTTCAGGTGCAGGACCTTTAAAAACGCTTGTGTAATCTATAATTTCTTAGTGTCTCATTCCTTTTTTCGTTAATTCATTGTGTTTTTCTTTCTCTTTTTTTATCCCTCCACTCCCCGTCATCTCTCCTCTACTTCCCTGTCCTCTTGTACTCCTGTGCTAGTTCAGTCAGAAGCCAAAGAAATGTCAGGGGTGAGTTCAATAAGTCTGGGTAATTGCGATTCTGTCTTCTCGTCCGTTCGACTGAATCATCTTCCATTAGAAGAGCGGTGGGGGGGCCCTTACCCAGGGCCAAAGAGCAATCTAAATCCTCAACGCCTGTTAAAATCTCTGCAAGTCATCTCCATACAAACATGTGGAAAATCCACTAACACACACAAACATTTCTTTTGTTATTTTGCTGTTCTTTATCTGTGGATTGTACCTTTATTTGGCCAATGGTAATTTTTAAACCAAAAGAGCATGTAGATTGAATTTTTTGGGGGACAATCTTCAGGAGCACTTTATATGGACACAATAAGAGTACATCAGAAACATTTTTTATTTATTGCTCTCAGTGGCTGAATGGAATTCTGGTGCAACTTTACAAATTACTTGAGTTATTCTTTATTTCATAAGGTTTTCTGTTTGTTAACTTTTAAATAAAGTTTATTTAAAGCAGTTTTTGTTTTATTAACCCCTAATGTAACATAATGAGTAATGAAACAAGCAACCAAATTGTCCTATCTGTAACAAGACAACAGCATAATTATTCTGTTCAGTCCTGTGCAATGTTGATTCAGTTCAGTTCATTCACTGTTCGTTAGCATCTTGAACAGAACTGTGAAGGAAATTTTCACAGGTATATAATAATTCTACCTGTGAACTAATTTTCAACTATTTGCGAATAATTTTAAATTATAAGCATATTTACTCTTATTTGTATGCCTAATACTCGTTATATCGACAACCTGAGGCGTTTCTTGTCTCGCATGCTAAGAATTAGGCCTACATAAATAATACCATAACCTAAAAAAAGGACAATTTGAGTAGTTTGCACCGCTGTATATTTCTGTCTGTATTTATCCATTATAACAGTTAATGAATATTAAATATTTCGCTTCTTAATTCTTACCTTGCTCTTTTAACTGTTAACCCGACATTTGGTCCAGCTTCTTCTGTGAACTGTAAATCCCGCCCACTTTGATTTGATTGGACATCTTAATCCTCCTGATATTGACGAGCACTGACAGACCAGCCTAAATTATGGAACTCTTAAAAACCTTTCTGTGATCTTAAACAGTGCAGCAGTGCAATGATTGCAAATATTTGTGGGACGTCTTTAATGTTGTAGGGGTTGGGGGTGTCGATCAGGGTGTCGCCTGCTATGAAAAGTTGGAGTGCTGTGTCATTTAATCAATGTTATTACTATTATTTTGTAAGTAATAATCTCTACAAAAAGTCCTATAAATATCGCCACTAAGCACTCTTGCATATTAGGTGGCGCAGACTGTCACACATCATGATTGTTGTGTTAGATGTAAAGGGCACAACACCTCTCACTCGATGACATTTTTGAGGACAGACACTGCTCTTGTAGCCAGAAGGGGTCTCTCTTTAGCCATTCATGCAGTGATGTTGAAAAATGTACAATACTGCCATCTTCTGGTGGTAAATCGATCAAGTTTCACAAAAGCGTTCCTTGAGAGGCTATAATATGTCGATTTACCTAGAAAAAATATAGATATAAATATGTACAGGGAGGGCCGGATTTGGGCATTTTGAGGCCCTAAGCAATTCCAGCCATGGGGCACAGCAGTCTTAATATGCAACCTTTTTATTCTATTATTTATTTAGCTGTCTTTTTGTTTTGTCATATAATCCTCATTTCTACGTCTGTATCTTAATGCAATCTCTAAATTTTAAATTATTTGTTTTCTTAAAATGAATTCACAACAAAAAATATGAAATAAACTTTTACATTTTTAAGACTAAATCTTCATCTGATTTGACTGCTGAACTGCTCCCTGACAAATTTGCATGAAAAAAAATTTATTTGTTAAACCCTCACAATATAATATATTATAGAAAACTTTGTTATATATAATTTATAGAAACTTAAAGGTATTTATTAGGGCTCTAAGCGGTCGCTTACTTTGCTTATTGGTTAAATCTGCCCCTGTGTACAGGCACGATGCAACACTTAATTATTTTGTTGGATATCTAGATTAACCGATAGTTAGTTGTTTGAGCAAGCACTCACATTTCTTGCACTCCTCTCAGAGTACAAACACATCCATGTTTATGATGTACATTATTATTTACCTTTCTGTGTACTGATTACATTTTACAGTTTCTGTCTGTGTTTGAAGTAATGTTACAGTAAATAATGAGTGAAAAAAAGAAAATATGGGATGTCTCTTATTCACTTAAACATGTTGAAATGACAGCCTGTTGACAGATTTTGTTTGTTTTTACACTTCTAAATCCTCCTTATCTTGTTTTATTTTGCCAAATTTAAAAATAAATATTAAATATATTTATATAATAATTATAATATAGAATAAATTTACTTTCTGTTGACTACTTTGCAATTACATGTCAACTGAATCTCATTAGAAGCATAGAAGTTGAGTATTCGAGCACTCTTTGGTTATAGGGTAAGTAAAAGAAGTAGTCACTAGACTTTTGGGTGACCATCAAAATAAAGACAGTCTTGACTGGTTGTCATGAACTTATATATTATTTGCAATCAACAGAATGCTGTACAAAGGGGGTCATTCAATTGCAAGTCTCAGAAAGTACCTAATTGTTATTCTAGGTTAAAGTGATGAGGAAGTCATGAGTATAATAAAAATGAGGATAAAAAATCTACTCTCCTAGAGGGCAGTGTTGTTAAATACTGATTTTCAATTTACTGGTACTGAAATATTTTAGCTGAAAATACTTGGCTTAAGTAACACTAGAACCTTTGTTATAGGAACAGACGTTATTTTACTAAAATATTATTATTATTAAAATATAAAATATTATTAATAAATATTTATTTAATTTTAGCCTTCTCTTGTATTTAAATTAAAAATGTTCCTGTCTAGTAGAAAAATAACTCAATAAAATGATTGTTGTCATTATAAAATTGTTTGGCTTTCAATGTAAAATGGGACCATATTACAACAGCAACAAAAAATCCCCCAGCTACACTAGCTTTTAATTTTCAAATTCAGTATATAGTACAAACATTTCTAAAATGACCTTAATGCTGTGGCATTTTTCCCATGGTATTGACATTGGTATTTAATATCAATATTCTTCAAGGAGTCATATTGAACTTCTTGTATTATGATGACAAAATCAATGGGGGTTTAATAAGTTTAGAACAACGGTTTGGTTAACTTTAACCAAATGCCTCTGCAAGATGAACACACTGTTCACTTATGTGTCAAAAGTGCTGTTGTTCACTATGATGATCCTTGAAACATGCATTAACCTGTTTTCTCTTGACTTATGTGGAGGCCAAAAATGATGAGAAAACAGATGTGCATGTTGCAATCACAGAATATATTAGGAGTAAAATATTATAAAATATTTTGGAGAATGTTTGGCTGGAATGAATCAGTTTTTATTTTTATTTTTTTATTGGCTACAGAACAAACCACCAATGCATAATCAATAATTCAAATTTAACAGTCTTCAACTTTGTGTTTTATGTTATTTTTTAAAATGCTTTTCCAGATATGCTATCGTTAAATCTTGTGCAATTAGATTGGCCAAAAGCTACAAGAATGTTCCACTTAGAAATGCGTTGAAAGCTGATGTTTCTCAATCAGTTGCTCTGTTACTTGAGGAACTGTTCAGCCCAAAATAATATGATCGCTGTTAATTTATTCACCCTCCTCTGAATAAGTTAAATAATGTTCAGTTTCTTGCTCAGTCTGACTGCTTCACTTCATATGGCCTTGACGTCATGTCAGAAGCCATGGGTATTTATTTAGTTTTACTTGTATATACTTTGGGTTCAATTTTTCCCCAGTTTGAAGTTTCCCCACATTTCTCCAAATAAATGACCCAAACTTGCTTTTGACAATACAGTGACCTTTGGACCAGTTTTATTTCTGGTGACTTTGTGAGATTGTAAAGAGCAATGTAGCTCAAAGATGTGGTATTTATCAGAATAAAAAGCAAAAGTAAGTCCAAGGCACTCGAAAAATGTGGAAAAACTATTAAACATTCTTTGTTGACATGGCTGTTCCTTAACTGTGCCTATGTGTTTCGGCAAACACATTCAGCAAACAAACACGTTTCAGCCTTCATCAGGGTAACAGAGATCAGGTGCGTCTGGAGTTTCTTTTGAACACTATGGTCTCATGACTTATTAGAATATCTAAACAATACTAAAACAATATATTGAACACAAGGTCAACTCAACAATCATTATTAATTCAGCACTGAAAGAAAAAAAAAAACAATTTGATAATGAAAAAAAAAAAAAAAAAGTAGTGTTATACAACATATTTCTCAAATAATTCAACGTGAATGTATATAGAATGAAACCACAAAAAATATGTATATATATATATATATATATATATATATCAACAAATAAACTAGTATAGTGTACAAACAAATGCACATAAACCTACATGTGTACACACACACACACACACACACACGCACACACACGCACACACACACACACAGTTGAAACCAAAAGTGTACATCCACTGTATAAAAAGGCAGATAACCATTTTTAAAAAAGTCAGATGTTAATGTGACTAAACCTTTTCTCTTTAGGTAAGTTCGGATTATCAAATTTGATTCTGTTATGCTTAATAGAGAGATTTTTTTGAGAAATTGTTATAACTTTTCTTGAAAGTCAAGTTTACATACAATAAGATTATTATGCCTCTGAAAAAGCTCAGATGATGGTGTCAAGGTTTTTTGAATATTCTGATTGGCTAATTGACAACATTTGAGTTAATTGGAGGCACACCTGTAGAATAGTATTTAAGGAAAACCTCAAACACACTGCTTCCTTGTGTGACAACATGGGAAAATCAACAAGCCAGAATCAACAAAAAAGCCAGATTACAGTTTGCTAAATTACACTGGGAATAATAATAATTTTTGGAGACATGTCCTGTGGTCTGATGGAACTAAGATTGAACTGTTTGGCCATAATGACCAGTGTTACATTTGGAGGACAAAGGGGAAAGCTTACAAGCCTAGGAACACCATCCCAACTGTGAAGTATGGGGGCGGCAGCATCATGTTGTGGGGCTGTTTTGTTGCAGGAGGGACTGGTCCACTTCAGCATAGATGGCATCATGAAGAAAGAACATTATGTAGAAATACTGAAGCAACATCTCAAGACATCAGCCAGGAAATTAAAACTTGACCACAAATTGGGTCTTCCAAACAGACCATGACCCTAAGCATACTGCCAAATTAGTTTAAATGTGCTTTAGTTAAAAAGGACAACAGAGTGAATGTTTTGGAGTGGCCATAACAAAACCCTGAGCTCAATCCTATAGAAAATTTGTGGACCGAGTTGAAAAAGCTTGTGCGAGCAAGACAGCCTACAAACCTGACTCAGTTACACCAATTCTGTCCGGAGGAATGGGCCACAATTCCTGCAAACTATTGTGAGAAGCTTTTGGAAGGATACACAAAACATTTGACCAAAGTTATACAGTTTAAAAGCAAAGCTAAAAAATACCAAGGAAATGTATGTAAACTTTTGACTGTATAGAAAGTCATAAATTCTCAAAAAAAATTCTCTCATTATTCTGGCATTTAGCAAATGTAAATGATTTAGGTAATCCTAACAGACCTAAAATAGTAAACGTTTAGTATGATTTACCATTAGACATTTTTTTTTTAAAATTGTTATGTTCCTTTTTTTTTTTTAGAGTGTATGTAAACTTCTGGTTTCAACTGTGTGTGTGTGTGTGTATATATATATATATATATATATATATATATATATATATATATATATATATATATATATAAATATATATATATATATATATGTGTGTTTTACATGTATTTATATACTTACATACATATTCAACAATGTAATGAAAATCTGTATTACCTAATGAATCCTGATAGTTACCCTGATGAAGGAAAGTGTTTGCTGAAACCATAGACTGTAAAGATATGGATATAGTATCTGTGACATGACTCATAGGTTTCTGAAGGCCAAAACGTGTAGGCGCAGTTTTAAGGAATAGCCATGTCAACAAAGGCTTTTAAATGTTATTTTCTACATTTTTCAAGTGTCTTGAACTTACTTTTGCTGTTTATTCTGATTAATCCCTTACCCAAAGAGCACCGATACATTAAGCTACCCAGAGCATTTTGTTTGATTTTGGATATTAATTATCTTTATTTGGCTTTCATTTGGATAAACTGTTGCTTGAGGCTTTCAGTCACTTTACAACAGCTCACCATCTTGCAAAGTCAGTGAAAATTGGAAAGTTTGGCTGACAGTTAAATATGGTTTGTCAGATAAACAGCAGTAACTGTGAGGATATTAGAGTGTTCTTCTGAATATTTCAATTCAATTCAATTCATCTTTATTTGTATAGCGCTTATACAATGTAGATTGCGTCAAAGCAGCTTCACATGGAAGATTATAGTGAATTGAACAGTGTCAGTTCAGTTTTCAGAGATTAAGTTCAGCTCAGTTTAGCTCAGTTCAGTGTGGGTTAATAATCGCTACTGAGAGTCCAAACACTGATTAGCAAATCCATCGATGCGCAGCTCTACAGATCCCGAACCATGCAAGCCAGTGGCGACCGCGGCGAGGAAAAAAACTTCACCAAATGGCGAAAGCGAAATTTAAAAAACCTCGAGAGAAACCAGGCTCAGTTGGGCACTGAGCCAGATTTAACTCATGAATTATGCTTAAGCTAGTTTAATTCTTGATATGATCAATTTTAGTACCACTAAATGACCTTGAAGATTGTAGGTTATTTTCTAATTTGATCTCCACTGTTTTCAAATGAAAATGGTATACATTTAATATTACAAACTATTTCTGCATGTACTCTATTGTTTAATCAAACTATTGGTCTTAACAATAACAGTAAGGTAGCTTTATACAGTGTCATTTGTAATGATTTTTTTTGTATTAACCAAGATAACTGGAGACTGAACAAATAACTCAAAAGCCTGTTGTACAATACACAACTTTATTGAATTTCATCCATAATTGAAATAAAACAGTATAAATGAACCAAAGTGGTAAAAACACACATGCACATTCACTCCTAGAAACACGTCAACACATTTCTCACTCCTTTCAAAATAAAGCTTTCATTCACTTTTACATCTCTCCTTCCGTGAAACAGAGCGGTTCAGAGAGGAACGTTTTATCATGGTTTTAAAACCTTTCCCTCATGGTCTTCATCAAACATTCCCAAAATACAGCACACAGTATTTTGCTTACAATAATTTCACTACTGCTAGTAAAGACAATGAACAACAATGTTTTCCCCCCATAACAGTGGAAATGGTCATTGGTATCATTTGCAAGATTATCTTTTGTGTGACTTCTTTTAAAAATGAGTTTGCCATCCTACTACACCTTCATGTATATACGTATAAACAAAGTGATTATTGCTGGTTTGTCGCTATACTGCATATGAGTTGCCTGGGGTTCCTTAACATTGTAAAAAGTAATAAATATGAAAGAATACCAGGCTCAAAGAAAGTGATTGCACTTAATTTGCTAAGACCCCCAAACCTGCACACTAGCCCAGTGATACCTCTTTATTTAGACAGAGAAGCTGCTACAGGTGAAAAGCAATACACAATGAATAGAATACAAAGAAAACAAAAATGACTGTACTGGAGAAAGTGACAAAAGCACTTAATTCTATAATACATAGGCAATCACAGATTGCAAACCTTCGAGGCCGCAGTAAAAATGTCTTCCAGATGTTTAGTTATCAAAAGTTTTCAACCTTTTGGTTTAGAAACTTTTAAATGGACTTCATTACACCATTTTATGTCATTCTACTTTATGAATTTACATTAATACAAATAAGAGCATCCTTGTTTTTTTTTCTTCTTCTGTTTGATTCTTTCTACAAGGTGCCACTTAACGTCTCGATAGCTAATGTTACTAGTCTTACTTTTGGTTTACATTAGCAACAAAGAATGATAAAACACGATCAATTCAGTCAGTATACTACGCTAACCAGTCGGCACAAATGTGATTGGCAATCAAAGCTCTCTGGTACTCATAGTAACACTCCAAGTGGTCAGTCTTTATGGGTAGCACAAAAATCAAACTACAACTAATCCTATACAGACAGTACGCAGACCTCTTTGGATATTTTAGGTATTCTTGAATTTATTCCCTTTGATTTTTTCTTTCAGTTCTCCAGCACAAAGTAAAACAAAAAAAAAAAAAAGTGTGAATTTTCACACTCTCTTTTTTTCTCCCCTGGTCTTATCCATGGGACCAGCACACGCTCAATTGTAGATGCGGTTTCACAACTAGTTTCACCCTCAGTGAAACTAGCTATGATTTTTTTTTTTTACAGTCCTATAGTGGCACTTCAGCAACCATAATACTACTGCTAGGAGCTGTAACAACAACAACAACAACAATGATGACGCTGATGGTAGTAATGAATGCCAGGGGGAATCTTTTGGCTATTCAGAGGTGCTGTTCATGGCACATCGGGCCAGCTCAGACCAACCCGCTCTTTCTTTTCTTTTATAGTTATAAAGAGGAGCAAAATTAATAGCAGAAGTTACGCTTGGATAGACACCAGGGACGCCCAATATAGAATATCAGATGTCCTTTTTTTGGCACTCTTCGAAGCTCACTTCATGCCCTCTGACACCCGTTTAGTCATTATGAATCTTCTCAGTCGAGCCCTGTGGAAGAAAACAGACAGTCTGTTAGGTGAAAATACAGTATATTAACAACCAAATGGATACAACTGAAAAACGGCTCAATTTGCATTCAGTCCCTAATTTCCATAAAATATAGGAATGGGCATAAACTGCAGCTGCGTGCAATACAACCAAAAAGCAGCATTAATATGCAGAAACTGTCCTAACTATATTAGGTATTAGAAGTCAGAGCACTTGGTTGACTTTCGAACTACCTAAATATGTTCCAGCATGTTCCCAGGTGTGCATTTAAAAATGTGCTTTGAGCAATTCAAAATTGGTTTTCATGAAGCTGAGCCTGATCCCGGTAAACCCACTTGGCCTCTCAACATTGAGGCCATAATTAGTATGCACTATATATATATATAATATATATATATAATAATATACAGGCTTTGTATATGCTCAGATTATATGTGGATGGGGGAGCCTTGTAAAATTTGATAGCCCCTCGTATGTCAGCACTGTCTGCCATGCCTCACCCATGGGCAGCTGGATCCATCTTTAGGAGAAAGAATGTTGAAATAAAAATGGCAAAGTTTCAATTACAGGTAACGATGATTTCAGTGCACATGAATCAATGAAAATGCTGTAAATTATGTGCACATACACTCCTGTACTCAGTCTTTGTTATTTTGGAATTATTTAATTGTGTTTTATGCCTGCATTTCTATACAATGGTAAAAATGTGAAGGTTTTAATGGTGTAAACTAAATATTGAACTATTTAATTATTCAGATGCTAAATCAAACAATGTAGAGTGACTATAAATGATGATCATAGTTGTATTCTAAAATACAGCCATTATTAACATAAAAAGATTCACAGACACAATCGTCCTGGTTCACTAGATTTATCACTAGATAGATCTAGTTTTTTAGTCAACTCGATCTCTCAACTGGGCACTTCATAAAGAAAGCTGGGAAAAATACTTGCAGAGCACTAATCCCAATTGGTCAAGCAAAATCAGCCGATGCCAGCTTGAAAACAAAAAGCACCCAGTAACAACGTGTAGAATGCACCACTTGGAGCCAGTAAAGCACTTTGTTTACCATCTCTCTGACCATTAGCATGAAAAACAGGGAGCGTAATCTTCTTTCACGCCCTTATTGAGAAAAAAACGAGGTTATGTCAGCAAGACAAAGAGCCACAGCTGACTGAGAAGGCTTGGAGGGGATGGCACAAACAAGCTAATTAAGATGTCCAAGCATGACGTTTCTGCTCAGGCACTAGAGGGTGTCAAAAGAACACTAAAATGGTAAATTGGTTGCTTTAAAGAAATACATTGGATACTGAAAATAGTTTATACATATTTAAGAGAATGCAAAAAAAAAGTCTTAAATCCTAGTTTCCCCTTAAGGCACATTTAAAACTTAGCTTGATTCTTTTTTTAGTATGATTAAATATTACAATACAAACTGCCTGCCACTTTTCAGCTACCTAGTGTCCTCACATCTAGATAGTTTTACCTTCATCAAATACAATAACCCAAGCCATTTTTGTCATCATTACACTTCCTTTTACTAATGTTAAACTTGAATGCCAACCTAATTATAATCAGTTTATGAAATGCACAAGTCCTGTTTTAATGACTGTCTTTTAATGTCATTTAGAAAATAATCCTGTCTGATCAGAGCTTACACCTGTATGTTAAATTGTACACATTGAAATTGTTGAAGTTAAATATTCTGGCTCCAAGTTTGATTTACTTCCTAAAACACTCAGGCTGGACACAAGTAGAAAAGGAACAGCTGATGAGCCAAGATATTGAGTTTCACTTTTGCTTTAGCTGAGGCCCATTTAAGTTTCATTTCTGCCATTTATTTATTTTAAGCTAAACAAAAGTGCCCATTGGCTTTGTGCATAACACAGGAGGAAACTAACTACAATAGATGAGTAATCGAGTACATCAGTTATTCTGTGGAATATGAAAGACAGGAAAAGGGGGTTGGTATGAGGGGCAGTTTCTTACCATAGCTAGTTGTCTGCCAATATTTCCTACAGTCACTCCACCAGAGAAGAATATACAAGGCAGCCATGAACGGACATACAAGAAGTCTGGAGAAGTATACCTGGTAACCAATGGAAAAACAAAACACTGAAATGACAAGATGCAATAAGCAAAAACAAAATGGAGTGTTGCACTTGATATAAGATTTGCTTGTGTTTCTCCCCCCCAAAAAAGTTCTACGACTAATTATGAATATGGATGTGAGACTGTAACTTAGTCACTTGCTAATTGATAGGACAAACTGTTTTTTTGTTGCTGTTTGTCAACATGTTTGTGTCATAACTTACTGGTAGATCCCGTTGTAGACCAGCAGCTGAGCAATGAGAGTGGCCAGCAGGGCGGTGGTCAGCCCTAAACCAAAGCCACTCCTGGAGCGGTCAAACGTCCACCACAGACCCAGAGACAGGGCAGCCAGAGTTAGTGAAAGCTGCACATTGTTAGCAAAGTCCAGTTTCTGTGAGGTACTTCGAGTTAAGTGAAATATGTCCATGTTAAACATTGTGAAAACATTGTAATGTCAACTCAGAAATCGACTGAAAATTTGGTTCTCAAGTTTTTGCTGGTCCAAATATTTGGGGAGCAGGTTAAGATTAAACAGGTTCCACAGAAACTTTGTAGTCAAGTTCATTTAATTTTTTTTTAGAAAACCCAGTTGTCAATTATACAGGGTTTCTTGGCAATGTTTGAGTTAACAAATAATGTGGTTTTAGGCCATATTAACATGACAATAAAAAATTAAGAACTTTTATGCATTTTTGCTGTTCATTTACCCAACACCATCATTTCAGATGCCCAAAACAAAGCTTAAAATAGTTAAGTTATAATGTTATTAAGGATAAACATAAAATGTTTTGCATATATTATTGCGGTGTAAACACTTTTAGTACCTTATCTCTCACCCCACTTTTTAAGTTCAGTCTTTATTTATGATATACACATATAATACATAATTTGTCAAGATAAGTTCAGGTTTAGACAAATAAACAAATAAATATGTACTGAACAGTATCCCACTGGACAGTGACAGTTAAGATGTTAAGTCTTTTTATCTTCTCTTCTAAAAATTTAAGCATTTTGTCTAATGCTATTGAATAGTAACATGGTTTATTCCAGCCTTAAAACAAAAATCTCAAAAAGGTTTAATTTTCATTGTCCTCAATGGTTGCAACTTGAAAAGTGGCACTGTTAAGGATACAGCACTGGCGTGATTGATGCCCACAAAGACAGCAATGCAGCGCATCACGCTTGCCCACTCCCGCTTGAACTTGTGTGGTTCTCCAAGATGGTGGTCCAAGCAGGGGTACAACAGACCAACCACAGCTGAGGGAAGAGAAAACAGAGTGCTTTAAACAACACTGACTGAAAAAGGAAGAAGAAAAAAAGGTATTGTTTGGCGCCTTATAATATACAGATAAGGACGGTGATGACTTCTGTGTTTAACATAAATCTCGTAAGAAGAGTTCAAGTACAATAAAGTCTTTAAAAGGCATTTTCTACTGAAAAGGATGTAAACGGATACGCGTCCACATCACCACTGTGAGGAATGCAGGGGGAGGAGTCGAGCGTGGCCGAATTATTTATTAATTTCTGCTGCACACGACTTCCGTGTTTCTCTTTTCGGGTAAGTGGCATGTTCGGCGTACCAGCCAATGGCGTGCCTCTCTCGCAGCTCACCCGTTCTGAGCGCAGCCAATGAGAATGCAGCACCCCAAGAATGACCCCAAATGCCCGGCTGTTACCAGGGCAGCGCTTACTGATAGTGACAAAGCCCAATGTCAACAAAACTGCCCCCGAATCACCCATCTTACATAAAAGACATGAAAACAAAAAGCCATCAACAAGCAGACCGTCTTTGTTTGTTATCGTCACTAAGAAAGCATTCGAGCCCAAGTGTTTCAGACAGACTCACCAGCAGCGGTGCCACAGCAGAGGGGAATCCACCAGGCGGACGAAAATAGCGTGTCCAGCACTTCCTCTGGAAACAATGTAACGTTTCTCTGGATCTGTAGCAAGTTTAACACCAAAGCGAGCACAACTCCCACGATAAACAACACAAGCCCCCGTCGAATTAAATTGGCGGACTGGAGGCTGTGCAGAGAGCCGTACGCGTGGCTCAGCACTGAGGTTATGATGGACATCATTTCACCCGTTTTACAGACAATCCAGCCGGCGCTTGACAGGTCCTTCGTCTTCACACTGGTCGAACAGGAGCAGCTCCAACAATGTTCCTCAAGTCTTGGCATTTGGCACTGTTGGAAAACAGTAAAACCCATCGTTAATTTCTGGCAAGTAAAATATGTTGAAAAGTAAAATGTTGAAAGTCAAGCGTTACGCTACAAATAGCAACACTCTTAAGTTAGCCCGAAAAACAATCTGTTCTCAATGAGTATGAAGTGGCAGTAAAGGCAATGAATATCCACCTTGATCTTTCACGATGTCTTCGTCTAAAGCAGAACACGTCTGTGTTTTCAAAACTCTTTTACAAAAACGAGAGACTACCTACAAATAGTTTCAGATGTGTTGTTTGGTCACATCATCTGTTGGAGAAATACTGCTGCCTCTTTTCATTCCTCAGTTAAACACTGCCACACGCGCGCTTCCTCTGCAGAAAACAAGCGCGGTCATGTCTGGTGAGTCTCGCTAGCCAATCAGAGTGTGGCGGGCCATATGACGCGAACGCGCGCCACCCCTCTCTGACGGACACGCGCTGTTGATGTTCGCCGTCAGCTGTTCTGTGTGTGTGTGTGTGTTGACGTTATGATAGAGTCATGCAGAAAAGTCTTAAACTTCTGGATTGGTAAAGTTTAATGACCTTGCTTTGCTAAATCCTTTTCACTAAACAATACAGCACTGATTAGAGATTTTCTTGTTGTTCAATATTGTTGTTCTCCTGTTTGCACAAAAACAAACTACTTGTTGAAGAAATTAATTTGTAATCTTTTCAGGGGACAGACAAGAAAGCTTTATGTGAATATGAACCTTTTTTAGTTCACTGTGAGTGAACAGGCCCTGAAAGTATATGAGATAATGCGGATTTGTTGGCTATACGTGACAGCGTGCAGTACGTGTCTGTGAGACTGAAAACAAGAAATCAGGTCATGATGCTCAGTGGGCTGTTCCCCCACTGTAAATAAACTTGTGTACTTATAGTACTTTTATTGATTCAGAGCAGAACAGAGTTCAGTCTCTTACCTCAGTGGAACCACTCCTCACCAGATAAATGAGTCTGATGTTTGCCCCTTGTCAGGAGTGACTGTCAACAACTCTTCAGCTGCTGTTTTTACACTAAAGGTTCCAAAATGGGGGTTTCATTGCGGTGCCAGTTAAGAACCATTTTTGGTATCTAAAAAACCATTTGTGTTCATGAAAGTTCAGAAAAAAGCATTATTTTATTGGTGTGAAAGACATTCTGAACACATAAATGAACCTTTTCCTCAACAAAGAAACTTATGTGCAATGGAAAGGTGCTGTGGATGTTAAAGAATCACGAAACACCAAAACACATTTTTTAAGATGTTGACAGTCATGTATGTGTCCCACGTTGCTAAAAACACTATTAGGACACATATATTTAGCTAACAAGTTAAAATTGGTTGTTTTTGCGTTATTTCGAGCAAATTTGTTCTTCCGATTTAAAAAGAAATTTTGAAGATACGTCACAGCCATGAGATCCTTGTGTAAATTCCAACGTGGAGACAGTGTTTGCACCGGCTGGTACAACATGACGTCATTGAGCTTTTTAGCATTAATTCATGAGAAAGACTTGGTTCAAACCAATCAGAATGCTCTATTGTGAATGAGGTGCAACTTCATTAATATGCATGATATAGCTTTGAAGACAGTGTTACACTGTTACAGTGTTCAGAGAGACGCCACGTTGTGTTGCCAACCGTAATTAAAACAAGTGGAAGAAGAAGAATTGTTCGGAGACACAGGTCATCAGTGTTGTGTTTTTAAATGTGCCACAACAAAGGTTTTGTTTCACGTGTGGACCCACATGTGTGGATTACAGTGGTCTGCTAACACACGACAAAAATATGTTTGTAATGGTAAAATCCAGATTTGCCACTAGTCTTCTTTTAAAAAAAAAACAATTCCAGTTTGCGTTGATTGTCCTGTCTACAGTTTTGTCAAGTAAGCGGTTAGTGTTCTTTGTTTGTGTTTATTTAGATGGCAAAGTTAGTTATCATCAGCAGTACTCTTTCAGTTTTTAAAGACATATCTTGGTCAAAATGATTTAGTTACTAAGTTTACAGTACATTAATATCACTGCAATATTATGGGCTGAAAGATCTCGCTGTAAATGCTGCTCTCCGAATGTAAACATGTAAACACCATAATCATACTATTACTCTCTTGTAGGATTTTCACCACATTTTGTGACAGTCTATACACACACAACTGTTGACACTATTCTCTGCACCTACAGAGTCTCTGCATACCGAGAAATATGGAGGTTTTTTCCTCCCCATACAGTGTGTGGTATCAAATTCCATTAAAACTATATCCAATGCCTTGTTTGTCATGGGGGCCATGAATGAAATGTCCCTGAATGAACGTGAAAAAACTGCAGTTAAAAATGAAACACCTGAAATTACATGAAACTCCAGAGGAAATGTGAATGGCTTGGTGACACGATGATGTTAATCAAATTATGTGCTATAACATGAAAAACGGGATCATAAAAGGAACATTCAAAAAGCAACTCATGTAAACACCTCAATCATGTTATTGTCTTATTCACATTAGGGCAAATAATTTGATTACTGAAGTCCATGTAGACGTAGTCACTGTCTAGCTCCTCTGCATCTGTGTTTGTGTTGCATCTGTGAAAATCATGACATGCACATAATGAAACTTCCCTTTTCATGCAAAGCCTTCCCTCTTTCACTAAGACAGGGGGGTTTCATGGCCCTTTAAGGGTTCTTCATTCATGGAACCATCAATGGCAATAAATTACCTTCATTTTTAAAGAATGTATTCAATCGAATTTGACAAAATAGCTTACTGTACTTTTTTGGGGGTAAAACAAATAATTTCACAATCACAGGAGAAAAAGCTTTAGTAATCTTTAATCATAATCTTAAACTTAGCTTCTGCTCTGGAAAGACACTTCTTTGGTAATGACATCCATTTGACGGTTCATCAGAATATTCTTAATAATCTGTTAGGACTTATTCTGAGCAGCTAATAAAGTAAAGTAAAGTGCTGAAGTGAAACCCTGCTCTCTAATACTCTGTTTCAGCTGGAATTATGTCATAATACTTAAGTCTGTATAAGACCTAAGGTTCCTGCAGACTATATGTATGTCCATGTTGGAATGTTCAAAGGCAGTCTGAGAGTTAACTGTGACTGCAACCCCAGTTGTATGAATTAATTTATTAATATATGTCTACTGATGCTTTTGCTAAAGTAAAGGCCTATTTACACCAAGAATAGTAACAACAACTATTTGCCTCTGCACTAGTAAATAATTGCACTTTATTTATTCTAAGCCGTGTGCTGCAGAAATGAAGTAATGAATATTGAGAATAATTTTAAGAACTAAGCCTATATATTCATTGTTATCGAATCAGCCATGAGAGACTCAAACATAAGGCCATTATTGAACAGTCTCACAAGTCTTGCATATTTATATAGGACTTTAAAGGGCACCTATGATGTAAATCAACTTTTGTAAACTGTTTGGACAACTGTCTGTATGTATGGTGTGTCCACTGTCATATTGGAGTGATATTAACACAATAAGTCTCTTTTTTTAAATTTCCTGACTTTAAAGTGGGACCCAAATCCCTGTGATTTTGAGGCCCACCGCAACATGACACAGTGTGGTTATCCCCACTAACCGAATCGATTGACAGCTACCATGATTCTATAATAACATGTATACACAGGTGCACAGAACTTTTTTTTGCAAATAAACTGGGAGTAAAATATGTTACAACTCTCTGTGATTTTTATAAGTTTAAAATGTTTTTAAACAGAGCATGTTTGTAATAAAGACAGTAAAATCGCTAATTCTTAACCGCTATAATCACCACAGCCGCATGGTGTGTGTGTGTGTGTGCGTGTGCGTGTGCATGTACATGTACTGCAAATGAAATTTGTGTGTGACTCATCATTTCAGAAAGGTTTGAATAAACTGCACCACAAATACATCAAATAAACTTACTTGGTATTTTTGACTAATAAGTAGGCCCACACGGAATCTGCGCGCGCAGAATTCCGCAGATTTTACGCAGATTTTTAGCCCATCATTAATTCTGTTTGTTTACTTACAGTTAACTATTTACAGTTAATCTAATTGGATTTGCATTTTAAACATTAAATAAAAGTTAAAAAGATATTATTTTTTATTTCACATTTTAAGGTTTTAGTTATGATACTCTTAAAATAATTCCGCAGAAATCCGCAGATTTTTACCAAAATTCTCAGCAGAAATAGCAAAAAACGTCCCCAGATTCCGTTTGGCCCTACTAATGAGCTGTATTTCAGCTTTATTCGAGTCTGTCTTTCACTGTGCTGTTTATCTGACATACCGCATGATGAGAATCAGACACACACATGGGCAGGTGGGCGGAGAAAAGCAGCCACAGGCTACAAAAACAGCTACACTATACTCAAACACCAAAAATGGGCAAATTCTGGAGGGTATAATAAATAATCTGATGGGTATTTTGAGCTGAAACTTTACAGACACATTCTGGAGACACCAAAGGCTTATCTTACATCTTGTAAAAGGGGTAAAATAGGTGCCCTGTAAAAACTAAAATGTAGGAAGATCAGCATCATGCCTCTCCTATTGTGCGTCAAAAGTCTTAAATATCAGACATGTTTGTTTTTAACGATTTGGGATCTGGGAAGCTCCAGCAGTAAAAAAAAACACAAGACAATTGAGTATTTTTTTAAACAAAAAGTTAGTTGCAATGAACCTTCAGTTGGTCAATGCCCTCTCTGTCCTTGTGGGGCTTTAAATCAGACTGATAATTTTAAGTGTGGCCAGCATTTAGCACAAGAATGTATGTAGCACACAAAAAATACAGAGCATCCGGAAAATATTTGTAACGCTTCACTTTTTCCACATTTTTTTATGTTACAGTCTTATTCCAAAATGGATTAAATTCATTTTTTTCCTCAAAATTCTACACACAATACCCCATAATGACAATGTGAAAAAAGATTTTTTGAAATTGTTGCAAATTTATTAAAAATAAAAAGCCTGAAAAATCACATGTACATAAGTGTTCACAGCCTTTGACGTGAAGCTCTAAATTGGTACATTCTGTTTCCACTGATTATTCTTGAGATGTTTCAGCAGCTTAATTAGAGTTCTCCTGTGGTAAATTCAGTTGATTGGACATGATTTGAAAAGGCATACATCTGCATATATAAGGTTGACAGTGCATGTCAAAGCACAAACCAAGCATGAAGACAAAGGAATTGTCTGTAGACCTCCGAGACAGGATTGTCTTGGGGCACAAGGCTGGGGAAGGTTACAGAAAAATTTCTGCTGATCTGAAAGTTCCAATGAGCACAGTGGCCTCCATCATCTGTAAGTGAAAGATGTTTGGAACCACCAGGACTCTTCCTAGAGCTGTCCCGCCACCTAAGTTGAGTGATCAGGGGAGAAGGGCCTTAATCCGGGAGGTGAGCAACAAAACGATGGTCACTTTGTCTGAGCTCCAGCGTTCTTCTGTGGAAAGAGGAGGACCTTACAGAAGGACAACCATCTGTGCAGCAATCCACCAATCAGGCCTGTATGGTAGAGTGGCCAGACGGAAGCCACTCCCTGCCTGGAATTTGCCAAAAGGCATCTGAAGGACTCTCAGACCATAAGAAACTAAATTCTCTGGTCTGATGAGACTTAAGTTGAACTCTTTAGAGTGAATGCCAGGCGTTACGTTTGGAGAAAACCAGGCACCGCTCATCACCAGCCTAATACAATCCCTACAGTGAAGCATGGTGGTGGCAGCATCATGCTGTGGGGATGTTTTTCAGCAACAGGAACTGGAAGACTAGTCAGGATAGAGGGAAAGATGAATGCAGCAATGTACAGAGACATCCTGAATGAAAACCTGCTTCAGAGTGCTCTTGACCTCACACTGGGGCCATAGTTCATCTTACAGCAGGACAATGACCCAAAGCACGCCGCCAAAATATCAATGGAGTGGCTTCACAACAACTCAGTGAATGTCCTTGAGTAGCCCAGCCAGAGCCCAGACCTAAATCCTATTGAACATCTCTGGAGAGATCTGAAAACGGCTGTACACCGTCGCTTCAAATCCAACCTGATAGAGCTTGAGAGGTACTGCAAAGAGGAATGGGCAAAAATTCCCAAAGACAGGTGTGCCAAGCTTGTGGCATCATATTCAAAAAGACTTGAGGCTGTAATTGCTGCCAAAGGTGCATCAACAAAGTATTGAGCAAAGGTTGTGAATACTTATGTACATGTGATTTTTCAGCTTTTTTATTTTTAATAAATTTGCAACACTTTCAAAAAATCTTTTTTTTTCACATTGTCATTATGGGGTATTGTATGTAGAATTTTGTGGAAATAAATGAATTTTATCCATTTTGGAATAAGAATGTAACATAAAAAAATGTGGAAAAAGTGAAGCGCTATGAATACTTTCTAGATGCACTGTATGTTACCTGTCACAGTTTTAAAACTTATACCTTATAAAAAAAAACAATTATGAGTTAAAATAAAAACACAAACACATTCTCAAGGTCAATGACAAAGCCCATTCTGTTTCTTTTTTCCTCTTTTTAAATATAAATCTTGCCCATGTTTGGATCCAGAGGCTGTCATTGTTGTGGTGAAAACCCATTGATTATTATTGTGAGTAATGACATATTGACACAACTGACGCAGTTGAAGGTAGAATCTTCTACATCTATAGGCTTAACAGCTACATGCTCAACATGCCTTATCGTTCATGTGAGGACGTGATTGCATAACTGTGCTAACATGATCATAGATACACAGGTACAAAAACAACATATACATAACGGATATGTACATAACAGTTGTGTTGACTGTTAATCAAACACAAGCAGTATCTCTGTCCTTAACCCAAATACGTGTCTCATATACTGTGCTACCATGGCAGGTACTGAGGATCCATTCTTTGAGCCCCGTTAAATGCCGGATCTAATTCAATTTTTCCATTCAGTTTGGCTTCTTTTTCTGAAGCTTTTCTCAATACACATTGTTCCAAAGCAGCTTTACAAAGAATGGTGCCAAAGGCAGCAGCAGTTGAAAACTCTGTACCATCTTATGTATATACGAAAGTGAGAAACCTTCTGAGACTGGGGAAGTCTTTGTCCCAGGACTGGCTTATATTTAAACAAATTCAAGACAAATTACACATACAAATATATGCTTCATCAATCATATTATCTTACAATCGTTTATATTGCCCAAGAGTGGAAAATAAGCATATTTATATTGTTGAGCTGTGAGATTAACAGAAATCCATTGTTAACTTACTTCACATTATCTGGGTGAAAGTACCAAAACTCACAGCTTTGGAACGCGAATCCTCTTTAGCTACGTGCTGAAGTGAATCATTGTTCACATTCATATTGTTTTTCTGAGTGTAGACACTGTCTTTTTCAATCCTCAAGAAACCACGAGAAGAAAAAAATTGCAGTGATCAAGAGAAGCTTTTTTGGTTTCCAGAAAATCTTTCTTAACAGAAAAATTCTTTTTTTGTTTTTCTTAGTTTTGTAACAACAACAATGCACAAAAAACAAGAAACAAGAAAGGCCAGGCCACAATTATACATATGACATTAATGCCTAAAATATAAAACATAATGGAAAAATCATAAATGATAGGAACCCCAAATTTTAGGAAACTTTTTAAGAGACTTTGTTTATCTTAGATGTAGTACCCAGAGGCCATCTCATTTAGCCATCTGCGAGAACATGGGGCAGCAGAGGATTTTCACTCTTTCAATATAATTCTCTTGGCCACCACCATGCCCAGCATTAATGTCAGCTGCACATACTAAGGCTATGCCAAAATTGTATTAGAGTAGCCAAAGATTGCCAATTCCACTTTAGGCCTGATCATATGCCTCACAGTGACAAGAAAATTAATCTTGCCAATACCTGTGAAGTTTCAGGAAAACCAAAAATAGTGACATAAAGCTCCATCAGCACCCTCACATTGATTACAAACTGGAGAACTGCTGGGTAGATCTTATAGTTTAACTTCAGAAAAGTACAATGCGTGTACAACCTTAAACTGGACTAACTCAAGTCAAGCATTGATAGAACAACTTTGTATTCTCTGCAGAATTATATTCAGACCAGAGGTTTTCAGAAAGATTAATGCCAGCATCCTTTTCCCAGGCTACCTTAAGATACTTTTTAAGTTTAAATGTGAAGAAAAGAGGGAGGCACATAATAAGACCATATATTTAGAATGAGGCTCTTGTCGCACTAGATTGTAAAAGTGATGTTCTTTTTGCTGGATTCTGGATTCAAAAAAGCTTGCTGAACATAATGTTGATAGCAGAACAATTCTTAAAAGAAACATTTTTGTCTCTGCATGAAATAAAACATTTTAATGATCTTTTTCCTCTACCTTTAGATGGAAAGGTTTCATGGATGTTAAAGGTTATGCCAGTACATAATGCATCATTACATCATTTTATTATTTGCTGTAGTGAGTGAAATAAACAGTCAGATCGAATGATGATGGAGAATGCATTTTTCCTAAATAAGTAAACCAAAAATGTTTCCTAGATCTTGTTTAATCTTTGACAAGTTAAGTTGTGATATCAAGTAGGAACACACTGACATGTTATTAATTTACTGGAATGTGTCAGAATAATTTTACAGAAAACTTTCTCAGAGTTCAATTATGTGACCACAATAATTCAAAGATTATTAAAAGACAATCATTTGTAATAAAGTGATTTGATGTGTTAAGGATTTTAAAATGGCATCGATAGCCTAAGTTAGTACGCATACTGTAGTGCAAGGGTGCCCAAACGTTTTTGTATAAAGGGTCAAAAACCAAATATCAATGAGAGCCGTGGGCTGAAGATAAATATACCAATCTATTGTACATCAAAGTTGCCATTGGTAATTTCCTAAATCATTTTCCAATATTTAAAAAATAAATAGAAAATATTACTTTCAATTGTAATAACTAATGCAGGATAACTTTTTTAGTTTTTAGTTATAACTTATTACAATAAAAGCATAAAGTCAATAATGCTGTCAATTCAATCAATAGTACAAGTAAAGTCAATAATGCTGTCAATTCAATCAATAGTACAATCTGTCTTTGCTGTGATTCGCACACCAAAGTCTTCTATCCTTTGCTTGACAGTATGTACATTTTAAACAAAATCTGAATCAGTTATACCATTTACATTGAAATATTTCATTTCAGTTAGCTTTTTGTAGCTTAACAATGATACAAACAAATAAAAGATTACATAAAATTTGAAATGGCTCTCTAAACCATCCCCATCATTTTCCCTCTCTTCTCAGATTGAATGTCGGGCCAAATCAAAGGTTACCATGGTCCAACTTTGGCCTGCAGGCCCTAGTTTGGGTATCTCTGCTGTAGTGCATATACTTGTACTAATTCAGAAAGAGCTTTATTGCCAGGTATGTTCACACATACGAGGAATTTGTTTTCATGACAGAGCTTCTACAGTGCAACAGAATTACAGACAGGACTAAAAAACAGATAATAAATATATTTTAAAAAGTAGTGAATGCAATATTCAAATTGACAAGTGTATGTACATCTATATTACTATATACAACATAATATGTGCAGCTGTTATGTGCAAATTGGCATGTAAAGTGTGTTGTTAAATAAGTGTATGTGTGTATAACAAAAGTGTATAGCAGGTAGTGATGTTGGTTCCACAATTATTATCATCAAGTGTTCATGAAATGGATTGCCTGAGGGAAGAAACTGTTTCTGTGTCGGGCTGTTCTGGTGCGCAGTGCTCTGTAGCGTCGACCAGAAGGTAAAAGTTCAAAAGACCAAAGGCAGTGTGCTGGGTGTGAGCGGTCCAGAGTGATTTTGGCAGCCCTTCTGCTCGCTCTGGATAAGTACAGTTCTTGGAGAGTAATGAGGGTTGTACCAATGATTTGCTCAGCAGTCCAAACTATTCAACGTAGTTTTCGGAGGTCGGATTTGGTAGCTGAGCTAAACCAGACAGTTATTGATGTGCAGATGACTGATTCAATGATGGAGGTGTAGAACTGTTTCAGCAGCTCCTTTGGGAGGTTGAACTTCCTCAGCTGACGAAGAAAGTACAGCCTCTGTTGAGCTTTTTTGACAATGGAGTCAATGTGAGTGTCCCACTTCAGGTCCTGAGAGATGGTGGTGCCCAGGAACCTGAATGACTCCACTGCTGCCACAATGCTGTCCATGATGCTCAGTGGGGGGAGAGCAGGGGGGTTTCTTCTGAAATCCACTATCATCTCTACTGTTTTGAGCGTGTTCAGCTTCAGGTTGTTGTGACTGCACCAGACAGCCAGCTCCTTAACCTTCTGTCTGTAAGCAGACTCGTCACCGTCCTGAATGAGGCCGAAAAATGTGGTGTCATCTGCAAACTTTAGGAGCTTGACAGAGGAGTCTTTTGAAGTGCAGTCATTCGTGTACAGGGAGATGAGCAGTGGAGAGAGGACACACCCCTGGGGGGCGCCAGTGAGGATTGTGCGGGTACTGGATGAGAATTTTTCCAGCTTCACCAGCTGCTGCCTGTCCGTTAGGAAGCTGTTGATCCACTGACAGACAGAGGTGGGCACAGAGAGCTCAGTTAATTTGGGCAGGAGAAGTTTTATGGATGAAAGGACTGAAATTTTTTCTATGCCAAGAACATACTTTACTCAATTAGTCATAGAACATTTTGGAAGTTACCATCATAAAACAGATCCCAGCAAACAATTTTGTGTTTAATAGACGTCTAATAGACATCTAAATCTAGACAGCTTGGCTAAAACAAGGCTAAACTTAGGCTGTCAGTGAAAATCTAATAGACATCTAAGAACTAGACTAGTGGTTAAATAGACAGATTAGACTGACTTTAAATGTGTAGTCATTCATTTCTGACTATTTGATGACTAGTCTAGTTTTGGCCTATTCTTAGACATCTATTAGATTTTCACTGATAGCCCAAATTCAGCCTTGTTTTAGCCTATATGACTATGTTTAGATATCTATTTAGACTTCTTTTAAAAACAAAAACAAACATCGCTTGCTGGCATATTTAGTTTAAAAGTGAAGCAAAAAAAGGTAGCTGTGAAACTGCTACTGTCAATACAAACAAAACCAGCCCCAGAACTGAAATATTTTATTGTTTTTGGTATTAAAAAGGTCAATCACTTTTCTTTTTTGAAGAATCAACCAGTTTTGGGACACAACATGGCCCAGGTTTTTGAACTACAGTTTAGCCACATACAGTCACCTTTAATAATGTCTACAATACATTTTCCTCAGGTTGTGTCTCCAAGAAGCTTCCGGTTCTGATTTAGCCTCGTGAACTGAAGAAGGCATTCAGTGCCATAATGCACATGAAGCTCAAGCAAACACAGATCCTTTTTTACAGGCTAGATTTAATTTTTGCCTGGTTGAGAGGACAATACACCATGTGGAAATTCTGCCCTATAGTGGCTTATGCTCGGCTGTGCTTTGTGGCACAACATCTGTGTGGCAATGTGTGGGAGAGAGATAACGTCTGGGGAGAGGCAGCATTGAGGAGGGGGAAGCAGACTGGAAACTCCCTACGGCCGTCCTTCCTCTTCTGTTACCCATACCCCAGTGAGGCTCGTCTCATCCTTCTCACACACACGCACACACAGCATTTTATACAGTCATCACAGCAGAGATAGAGTCCTCACACATTTTATTTCCCTTTGTGCCCTCTCTTCTCCATTTTTGGACAGATTTCAGCTGAATCGCTTTAGTGTTAACACTTTACAGAACTCATCTTCAGCTTTTTTTGAGAAATTTAAGATTTGAGGCTAAATATCACCTACAGTGTAAAATCGAGCAGTGCAATTAATTCAATGAAATTAGTTCTTTTGACTTTTATGAAAGTTCAAACAAATCACGTGAAATCAACATTTGACTGTATCAGACTGAACTGAATGAGTTAACCTAACTTATAAAATGAACTGGTATTGTCTATTTTACTCTGTATTGTATTGCCATAGAAAGAAATTATTTAGACTTAAATGTTGGGTTATGCTGAGATTTACAGAGGTTTGCAAAACTCAACAAAAACAAAGTCAAGAAAACTTAAATGGTAAAATGTAAAAGTAAATGACACTCAGTATAAGTAAGAAATATTTTAATATATTATTAAGAAATAAAGACTTAAAACAATAAAGTTAGAATTAAGGCAATGAGTATGCGCAATTCAATTAAGTAAACTTAACAAATTTATATTTACATTGCATTAACAATATATCCAGAATACACCCTATTCATGGTGATGAGGCGTTGAGCGGTCATCTCAAATCCTCTTAATCTTAAAAATTTTTTTATATTTATTAAAAAAAACATACCTTATTGAAGCTATACTTTGTATTATATCATCCTTCCAGCAAACAATAATTAAAAACTTGATGTTGTGCGAAGTGTTTGTAATGCAGCATATGGAATGGACTGTAAACTTGACCTTTATCAGTCTCACACAATTTCTCTTTTTTTTTGAAAGTCTTGAAAATACTATTGTGGAGTTTCCCTTTTTATTTGAGCAAATAAAAAATGCAAAACTCTCACCTTCACTGCTCTCTAAGTTTACCCAAATATGACATCTTCCGCTGTCGAGATACCCGGAAATGTAAAAAAAGTTTCTGTTAATAGATTTTGAGAAATTCAAGATTAAAGATTAAAAAGTCACCTATTCCTGAAAAATCTAGTGATGGGGGTTGCATTGTGGTTTCATTATGAGGTCTTTTTGAATCTGTTTAACCACCTATGGATAATAACAGGAAAGCAAAACAAAAGCAAAAGCTTTGTCTTAATACAAAGACAAAGAGATATGGCATAAAGAGGGAATCTGGAAGAAAGAGGAGCCTTAAAATGGCAGACAGGTTATGGCTATGAAATCAAAATGAGGTTGATCAAAAATGAATGTGATGTTTTGGATAAATGATTGTTTTTATATAGAGTGGTGCTGGGATGATATCAAAACTGTGGCTTTCCTTAAGATTTTCCCATTCATTGGGTTTTGTAAATTCTCGGTTAATGAGTAAAATAAAGTCTGTAGTAAACATCAACTCAACAATACTTGAACGTTTAGCAGCTTTATTTTCTTTTCTGTAACCATTTGAGTTTCCTTGGCTGTGTTTTGGATCATTGTCTTGTTTTGCTGAAACGTCCACACTGGTTTCATCCTCATCATTCTGGTAATGTAGATGTTGGACTGAAGCAGCTAATATTAATTTACAATGACAAAGGGATATAGGAATAACTACTGAGAAAGATTTCTGCTGCTGTCTGGGCTCTCCATGCCCTTTTACACATTTCATTCTTCATGTGTTCAATACTTTTTTCCGTGTGTCATTTAATTCTATTACACATAACCTAATTTCTAAAGTAATTAGTTTTGTTTTCTTTGTATGTACAGATTACTTTGGTTGCTACTGACTTTTTGTTATCGATATGGTGAAATTTCGAGTCAGCAGCACCTTTAGAAATGTATTTTCTGAGAAATTTCTGTTATGTATTTATACACACAAATATTTAAGCACTTTGAGTGTATATAGGAAGACAGATTTATATATAATTAACTCGATCTCATGGCAATTCGTATCTTTTTGATTTAGTGGCTAATTCGAATGAATTCGGACAATCTCATTCGTACAATTTTGTATGATTTGCTCATCCCCCAATGATGGTTGGGTTTAGGGCGGGGTTGTGTGCCACACCTCCTTTTTAAAATCGTACATTTACGTACGACTGAACTTGTAGGAATTAGCCACTAAACTGACAAAATGTAAATTAGTTACATTTCTTTATGAGATCAGGCTGATATAATATATGGCGCTTGATGGGAGTCGGCGAAGCTAAATTTAAATTAGCTTGTTGTTACCTGCAAGTATTAAGGCTATGCCAATGTAGTTTTTGACACAAATGATACTGTTATCAACAATTGTTTAAAAAAATAAGCTGAATTTAAGCAAACATAAATTCAACAAAAGCATATACAGTTAATTAACTCTAGAGTTTTTGCTTGCAGAACCTGACTTGTTCATTTTTGTAGATATGGAATGACACAAGGCTGAGTAAATGACAAAGTTTTCCTTTTTTATTTGCATATACAGTTGAAACCAGAAGTTTACATACACTAAAAAAGGAACATAATCATTTTTTTTTTAAATGTCTAGTGTTAAATCAAACTAAACATTTACCATTTTAGGTCTGTTAGGATTACCTAAATCAATTACATTTGCTAAATGCCAGAATAATGAGAGAATTCTTTTATACATTTCTAGACAGTCAAAAGTTTACATACATTTCCATGGTATTTTTTAGCTTTGCTTTTAAACTGTATAACTTTGGTCAAATGTTTTGGGTATCCTTTCACAAACTTCTCACAATAGTTTGCAGGAATTTTGACCCATTCCTCCTGACAGAATTGGTGGAACTGAGTCAAATTTGTAGGCTGTCTTGCTCGCACAAGCTTTTTCAACTCTGCCCACAAATTTTCTATAGGATTGAGTTCAGGGCTTTGTGATGGCCACTCCAAAACATTCACTCTGTTGTCCTTAAAGCACATTTAAACTAATTTGGCAGTATGCTTAGGGTCATGGTCTGTTTGGAAGACCCATTTGTGGCCAAGTTTTAATTTCCTGGCTGATGTCTTGAGATGTTGCTTCAGTATTTCTACATAATGTTCTTTCTTCATGATGCCATCTTGGCTGTGAAGTGGACCAGTCCCTCCTGCAACAAAACAGCCCCACAACATGATGCTGCCGCCCCCATACTTCACAGTTGGGATGGTGTTCCTAGGCTTGTGAGCTTTCCCCTTTGTCCTCCAAATGTAACACTGGTCATTATGGCCAAACAGTTCAATCTTAGTTCCACAGGACATGTCTCCAAAAATTATTCTATTCCCAGTGTAATTTAGCAAACTGTAATCTGGCTTTTTTGTTGATTCTGGCTTGTTGATTTTCCCATGTTGTCACACAAGGAAGCAGTGTGTTTGAGGTTTTCCTTAAATACTATTCTACAGTTGTGCCTCCAATTAACTTAAATGTTGTCAATTAGCCAATCAGAAACTTCAAAAAAGCTTGACACCATCATCTGAGGTTTTTCAGAGGCATAATAATCTTATTGCATGTAAACTTGACTTTCAAGAAAAGTTATAACAATTTCTCAAAAAATGTCACTCATTATTCCGCTATTAAGCATAACAAAAAGAAATTTGATAATGCGAACTTACCTAAAGAGAAAAAGTTCATGTAACATCTGACTTTTTTTAAATGGTTATCTGCCTTTTTATACAGTGTATGTACACTTCTGCTTTCAACTGTAAGCATTTATGAGCCCTAAAGAACCTAAAATGAATAAAGTAAATGCATATATTATGACAGAAAAATGGCATACAGTAATAAAGCACTGTATATACACGTTTGTATATGCATATTTAGGCACATTTGCATGTAAATGACTCAAAGTAGTCTCATTATTTCTCATAAAAAAACGTGAAAGAAAAAAATCTTTTATTTTTCTCTCTGCCTTCCCCATTTCTGTCTTCCAGTCTCTCCAGACGCCTCAGCAGCAGGATGTTATGACAGATCAAATGAATCCCAGATGAAGCGTGGCAGAGATTAAGCAGCAAGTCTGGGTGGAATAGAAGCATATTCAAAATAATGAAAATGTTAAAGTGGCTGCTTTAAATTGACTCATCAGGCGAGACATCCTCATGCCCTCCCCTGACACAACATGAAGTTATGTGGTTGAAACGTTCTAATCCATCCTTTGAGACACAGGATTAAGCTCAAGGGCCAATTTTATCCTCTTTCACAGAATTTTTGGCAATACGTTGCCTGCGTGAATGCTTGTTGATGTGTTGCATTTTTCTTATATAATTATTTTCATCACTCTTCCCCCCTCTTGTTAAATACAGAGTAGCTTGTCTTCATTTACTGTTTACATTTAGATCTCACCATTTTTAAGCCTTCAGTTGTTTTCATTGCTAGGATTTATCAAGGCTTTTAGAAATGCAAATTGTGCATCAAAAATATATAGTTGCTACTGGTATTTTGTCTGTTTGTTTTTTGGGTCCTCTAGAATCAACAATTTTCTATCCCTTCTGACCAAAAATGCAAAAACAGTCTGCTGAGAAAGGCACACAAACAAAAGCAGTACTTCAATATCTGAATGCTAATGAGAACAGATTGTTACTTGAATAAACATTGTTGCTGTTCGAGAAGCCTCAACGGTTATCATTTGCAAGTTAATTGGAGACAAAATATTCTAGCAACAGTGGTGTGTTTGGAAATACAGCAAATGTGCAATAAATGTATTATTATTAGTCTGCGCAGTGTGTGATCAGACATTCCTGCTAAAGTTCAAAGGTTTTGAAAAGCGGTGTAAAGTATGGGCTCAGAGTTTCTAGCCAATCCGCTGACTGCCAGAGTGCCTTGTGGTTCAACCAGCCAATCGTGTCACAGCATTACATAGGGGTGGGTCGCAGACATGGGCAATGTTTTGAAGATTGCTCATTCATAAAAAGTAAGGTGCGATTATAGTGGAGTAAAGTACATCAAGTACTTATAATATCAAATACTTAGAGCTTTGCTGCTTGACAGTTAGATTGATAGATGATAAGTGTGAGGCACCAGTACAATAAGCAGACACACACATTTAAAACATTTCGATCAAAATGAGAAAAGCCATAATGTCCTCATTAATGTAAAATCAATAATATAAGATTCCATGTCAACCATTCATAAACAGTTTTATCAGTTTATGACCTCAGCTATGTACAGTATTAGGCAGTATATTGCTGTTTTTTATGTAAGTGTGTGTCCTGGGAGCATGAGAATAATACCACCTGTCACAAACATTAGTTAATATTTAATATTTGTTCTAAATTACTCAGGTGGAGTGATATTTCTGTAATCTGATAACAACAACAACAACAGCAGCAAAAAAAATAAAAAAGCTAAATAAAAGCTAACAGCAAATATGCCCTTCTTCCAGTAAATGAGTACAAATAACTCATCAAGCACAACACCTTTATCCTGATGTTATTTTAGATAAAAGATTAAATTAAATGTGACGTTTTTCAGTACAAAAATAAAATAAATCTAAACAAACAAAAAAATAAAATAAAATAAACCGAATAGTGATTTCTTGTAAAGTATTTCTGTTTTGTTTTTCTGTGTTAGCACGTTCTTGAGGAGATTTTCCCCTTTTGTCTACACTTTATTTAATCTCTTAAAGAGGTAACTTTATTTAGCTCATTCAGGCTTACCTATTACTATATGTGTGACTGCATGTACTTATACCATTCATTCATTCATTTTCCTTCGGCTTAGTCCCTTTAATCATCAGGGGTCACCACAGCGGACCAAATTATCCAACATTTGTTTTACACAGCGGATGCCCTTCCAGCTGCAAACCATCACTGGGAAACATCCATTCACACTCATTCACACACACACTCATACACTACGGCCAATTTAGCTTTCCCAATTCACCTATACCGCATGTCTTTGGACTGTGGGGGAAATGAGAGCACCCGAAGGAAACCCACGCCAACACAGTGAGAACATGCAAACTCCACACAGAAATCCCAACTGGTCCAGCCAGCACTCGAACCTGTGACCTTCTTCCTGTGAGGCGACAGTGCTTACCACTGAGCCACCATGTCGCCCCTGTACTATACCATAGTTCTCATAAATTCAACACAGAGACAGTACTTGCACTCTACTGGGTTGCTCAGAGTAAAGGGTTATTTAAAGCTCTGCACTCCCTCATCTGGCCAGAAATGGAAATAGAGGTTTTAAATGCCCCATTAAAGGGATAGTTTACTCAAAAATGAAAACGTACTCACTATTTACTCACCCTCAAGTGGTTCCAAATCTTTATGTGTTTCTTTTTTTTCTTTTTCTTTTTTACAGTGCTCAACGTACAGTAAATGAGTGCACCCCTCACAAATCTCTCATTTAAATTAATATTTTCCATAGAAAGCTTTATATACGTATATATATATATATATATATATATATATATATATATATATATATATATATATATATATATATATATATATATATATATAAATATAATAAAATATTTTATATATATATATTAAATTGTATGAGCTGCAGTCTTACAGTTATAGAGCAAGAGTGAATACGACTCAATCCCTCCTCCCAAATAGTGGATGAAATGTCAATTCCTAATTTCCTCTCCCAAGGATCTTTAAGGTGTGCAGTAGAAACCGAAACGTGAGAAGCAAACAGATATATAAATTTGGTCACTAAATGTTTCTTCATTGGGCACTGCCTCAAAAGCTTGTATAAATCATGATCAAGAGAGACTTCCTCGCACTGAGGAAAATTGTCTTTATGTCCTCTGTCAGATATTCGGACAAAAGCACACACAGCAAGCGGACACACACACACCGAGTGCGCGCATTTAACTTTGCTCTGTTTTTGCACACCAAATGTGTCAGGATACATGTTAATATCCACTACTGTATGGATATCTGTTATATTAATGTACAAAATAAACCTGATTTAAAGTCCACAAACCGGGATAGAAGCGTCTTCTTTTATAATTGTACTGACATGCAGCTGTGGTGATAAAGTAAAGATGATAAAATTACTGTAATCCATTAACATGCACTGTTTTAAAAACATTTTAAACTTGTAAAACTGATTCTTGATCACATTTGATGATGATTGATGATCGCAGTAAGCTGAACAGATCTTTTAATCCTGGTTATTTTGCACACGTCCTGTCTTGTTAATATGATTATACGCGTTACTACGGAGACATGTTAATAAGTTGCTGTTATTCAATTCAGTGGGCGGGAGAAACCGCACTTCTACATCACGTTGCAGTCGGCCTCAAAATGGGAGGGATTTGGATCCTATTTTAACGTCAGGAAATTAAAAAAAAGAGACGTATTGTCTTTATATCACCTCAATATCACTGTGGACACACTATACCTAGACACAGTTCTGTCCAAACAGCTTACAAAAGATGATTTTCATCATGGGGGCTCTTTAAGACATTATATTTTGCAAATACAACAAATATTCTTTTTTCTTGCGTCGGTATGTTTTTCGATTTAAAAATTTCTGAGTAGTGAAAAGAAAACAGAGCATGAAAACATGTTTGTAATTTTTTATTATACTGCATTTTACTTCTATGCTTCTTTAAATCAAGATTTCAATTCCAATACATATCTTTAAAGACATTATCTCTCGAGTCAGAAATCTCCACTTCTAGTAGTTTCAACATACACCAAATTACATACATACATTTCATTTTAGTTTGATCTTTTAATATTTATTTTTTATTTACTAGGGTTAAAATTTAATTTGCCTTATTTTATGCAACGTTTTGTCCCTAACAGCACATGTAGATATTTACATTTTACAGCAATTATTCTGAACAAATCATCAGTGTGTTTTTTATTTTAAGTCTAGTGTCACTTGACAGTTTAATTCATCACAAGTTGTTGCACTTAAAACACTGACTTTGTTTAGTGCTCATGAATATAAGACGTTAACGACTTGTGTGATTAAAAACCAGTAATTGGTAAACTATTAGCCTGTGCATGAATAATTAGACTCTTAGAAGAACGAGCAAAGCCAAATCTCACTAATGAGCCACAAGTGACTTCATGAATCCTGGACACTCACATGTGAAAATCTACAATATTGACTGTTTATTGTTAGTGTATTATTTCAATGCTGGCTTATTTAAGCAAGATTGAGAGAGAACAAGGAAATACTTGTAACACTTTACAACAAGGTTGTATTCATGTATTTACAAACATGAACAAACAAGGGACAATAGATTTATTACAGTATTTATTCATATTTACATTACATTTACATTAGTAAACGGAAACAAAGTTGTTCTTGTTAGTTTGTGTTAACTCAAGGTGCATTAACTATTGCTAACAATACATTTGGATTTTAATAAATGTTGAACTTTGAATAATAAATATTCTGTTCATTATTAGTTCTTGATAGTAAATACATTAACTAACATTTACTAACGAAACCTTATTGTAAAGTGTGACCGAAATACTTTTAAAATGATGTTGAAGAATGTTAATGTACAGTAAAGTTCTGACTTGTGATGATGAACACTCATGGGGCAGGACTCCAATGTGCCTGGTTACACATTATGAACAGTCATTAATGCAGTTTAATCTTTTGGTGGCTTTTATTAAACTGGAATCATAGAAATCATGATATGACGAGACATTTAACAGAAGAGAAAACTGTGAAAACTATTGTCAATGTCGAAGGGTTGTCTGCAGTTAACATATCAGCCAGCAGATGGCAGAAGCACAAAAGATTTTAACCGTGATCAACTTGAGCAGTCAGTCAAAAGAGGAAATTTGTAGTCTATTGAAACTCTTCATATTTCAGTCCATCCGTCTTCTTGTCAGCTGGATTTCTGCAGGAGTTATTAAAGTGATAAATGGGTTAATATTTTCAGTTTTACTCAAATCGACTCTTTATTTTATAAATCTCTATCAAACATGCACCCCAAGCAGCAACATCTGTCCTTTTATACCGTGGCGCTTCTTCAACAAACAACAACAGAGATGCTAATTGATAACATTTAAACATAATTACAGCAATTATTTCTAAAGTTCTCTTGAGTAATTGAGGCTTGTTGAAGAGCACGACCTTTACACACAATAGAACTGACCACCACGAGTGCTGTGTACAGTGCTGTTATATCAATTACGCTAACATAAAACGAGAGGCCTTCAGATTCAAACATCGTGGTATGACAGAAATCATTAGGCTGTTGGATTTACATAAATAAACGGCTGTAATTAACTTCCAGATACTACATTAATTTCAGAGATGAACAGTTGATTTATTCTGGATTAGGAAAAACTGTTCTGAAATGGCGCGAGACCATATGGTTTTCTTTTGGTGGCTATTTATAGCCTACATGCTCAAGAAAAAAAGCTTTCCTCACTTGGTCGTCTAGCTTTCTTTAGTGACAAAAGTACTTTGGACCTAAGGAAAAAGGGTTGATCGGCAGTATAACTTGTATGAACAACAGCAGTTTAATCTGAGATTATGTCTCAAATTAAGAAGATAGAATTAGTCCCATTTTTTTTTGTTTGTTTGTGTGGTTAATCTGTGTCTAGTAACTGACTACGCTGTAATAAATCCTACATTTTAAGTTGAATCAAATTAACCTTATGAATCATTTGAATTGTGTTAAACTGACTTAAACATCTTGCATAACTCATAAAATTAAGTTGGAACATGATTAACTTAGTTTAATATGTTACAATTAACAAAAAACATACAGTTGAAAGCAGAAGTGTACATACACTGTATAAAAAGGCACATAACCATTTTAAAAAAAAGTCAGATGATAATGTGATTAAACTTTTTCTCTTTAGGTAAATTCGGATTATCACATTTGTTTCTGTTATGCTTAACAGCAGAATAATGAGAGAGATATTTTTTGAGAAATTGTTATAACTTTTCTTGAAAGTCAAGTTTACAAACAATAAGATTATTATGCCTCTGAAAAAGCTCAGATGATGGTGTCAAGCTTTTGGAAGTTTCTGATTGGCTAATTAACAACATTTGAGTTAATTGGAGGCACAACTGTAGAATAGTATTTAAGGAAAACCTCAAACACACTGCTTCCTTGTGTGACAACATGGGAAAATCAACAAGCCAGAATCAACAAAAAAATCCAGATTACAATTTGCTAAATTACACTGGGAATAATAATAATTTTTGGAGACATGTCCTGTGGTCTGATGAAACTAAGATTGAACTGTTTGGCCATAATGACAAGTGTTACATTTGGAGGACAAAGGGGAAAGCTTACAAGCCTAGGAACACCATCCTGGAGCATCATGTTGTGGGGCTGTTTTGTTGCAGGAGGGACTGGTCCACTTCACAGCATAGATGGCATCATGAAGAAAGAACATTATGTAGAAATACTGAAGCAACATCTCAAGACATCAGCCAGGAAATTAAAACTTGGCCACAAATGGGTCTTCCAAACAGACAATGACCCTAAGCATACTGCCAAATTAGTTCAAATGTGCTTTAAGGACAACAGAGGGAATTTTTTAGAGTGGCCATCACAAAGCCCTGACCTCAATCCTATAGAAAATGTGTGGGCAGAGTTGAAAAAAACTTGTGCGAGCAAGACTCAGTTACACCAATTCTGTCAGGAGGAATGGGTCAAAATTCCTGCAAACTATTGTGAGAAGCTTGTGAAAGGATACCCAAAACATTTGACCAAAGTTATACAGTTTAAAAGCAAAGCTAAAAAATACCAAGGAAATGTATGTAAACTTTTAACTGTATAGAAATTTATAGAAAATTCTCAAAAACAAAATTCTCTCATTATTCTGGCATTTAGCAAATGTAAATGATTTAGGTAATCCTAACAGACCTAAAACAGTAAACGTTTAGTATGATTTACCATCAGACATGTAAAAAAAAAATGATTGTTCCTTTTTTAGAGTGTATGTAAACTTCTGGTTTCAACAGTATGTTGATATGACTAAGAGATTAGGTTATTTTATTTATACCGAAGGTAGATTTGGTTTGAGTCCTAATTGATCATATAATATTTTACAGACTTCACATGTGTAATCATTCATTCCTGTCTGTTTGATGACTTTTTTTATTTTTACTATTTTAAGATGTCTATATTATTATATATTAGCATATATTTGGTGGAGTAACAAAAGGCTTCAAAAATAGTTGCAGATATAGTGTCTCTCTTTATGATTTGGGGCGTCATCTGCAAAAATGTGAATCATTACATCAACCATATTTCAAGGCCGTCACAGTGGCTCAGTGGTTAGCACTATCGCCTCACAGCAAGAAGGTCGCTGGTTCGAGTGCCAGCTGGATCAGTTGGCATTTTTGTGTGGAGTTTGTATGTTCTCCCCGTGTTGGCGTGGGTTTCCTCCGGGTGCTCCCGTTTCCCCCACAGTCCAAAGACATGCGCTATAGGGGAATTGAATAAACTAAATTGGCCGTATGTATGTGTGTGTGTATAAGAGTGTATGGGTGTTTCCCAGTGCTGGTTTGCAGCTGGAAGAGCATCTGCTGTGTAAAACATATGCTGGATAAGTTGGTGGTTCATTTCGCTGTGGTGACCCCTGATGAATAAAGGGACTAAGCCGAAGGAGAATGAATGAATGAACCATGTTTCATAAAGAGTGTGGGTTTTCAAATCTAAAATAAGCTGACAATATTTGGACAGTCTCTAGCTAATATGGATAAATGGAGAGCTCAGCTGAAACAAACATGAACACACAAGTTATTAATCTTACTTAGCAGTCAGTAAATGTTGGCATCTCAACTGATTACTTACTGGTTATTGGATATTTTCTCATTAAATCACTGCAATCTAAAATTGCTCATAAGAAACAACATTCATGTGCATTTTGGATGTTCAGAATCTGAATCGATATGTGTCTATGCATGTTGCGGGATTCCTCTGAGATTTTGCTCAAAATTGAAATGACAGCATCATGCCCTTGCTACAAATTTGACGGCTGCACATCCATAATGCAAATCTCTCATTCCAGCACATCCCAAAGGTACTCTGTACTCCACTGAGATCTGGGACTGTGGGGGACATTGACATGTTTAAGAAACCAGTTTGAGATGTTTTGAGCTCTGTGACATGATTCATTATTCTGTGGGATGAAGCCTTCACAAGGTCATAAAGAGATGGACACGAGTACTGTAGAGTCTACTCAGGTAGACTTTGGCATTTAAAGAAAGCTCAGTTACCATCAGTGTTGGGGAAAGTTACTTTAGAAAGCATTACAATATTAAGTTACTGCCCAAAATTAACTAACTGTGTTACTTAGTTACTTTTTATGGTAAGTAATGCATTACATTACTCCTGAATTACTTTTTCTGACCTGGCTGAAGCTTGATCTCTTTCAGAACTTGCAAGGGGTTTTTTCTCCTCCTTTTTTAAATAGAGGAGCTCCGCAATTAACAACACGCTGTATAACCTTCATTTATCTTTAAAAAAAAAATTATTGAAAAAATTAATGTAGGACAATTTTATCTTCAGAGATCTTCCTGACACCAGAGCTCTACATGCCGTATATATACAGATTAATGAAAGTTTAAAGCAATGCATTTGCTAGTTTGATACTTTTCGTCTTTTTAAAAAGTGAAATCACTGTCCATGCAGATAATTCTCTTTTCCTTTTCTTTCATGTGTTTAAAATAATGAGAATATTACCATCACAGAAATGTATAGCCCTGCCGTCCTCATTTCTGTCTGTTCCTGCATTCTCTCATTGCGTGCAGAATTCAACGTGACTACAGTCATTTTAATTCATCAGTTTATTTTCAAAAATCAAATTAACTCAACTAAAAAGTAAGTCACGTTACATTTTTTAAAAAGTAACTCAGATAATATTACTTAATTTTTTTAAATTAATGCGTTACTTTACTTGTTACTTAGAAAAGTAATATTATGTAACTCATGTTACTTGTAATGCGTTACCCCCAACACTGGTTACCAATGTATTAAAAATATCTCCCCCACTCCAATATGCCACAGAACCAATGATACAAGACAGGATGGATCAATGCTTTCATTTAGTTCTTCTGGTTTGGGTAACTTCTGTTCATAAAGCTGAAACAATCACTTCAGATAATAATGTTGTGCAACAAATAATCCTAATAGTGAAAACTGATTGAGTGGTACATTTGGCTTTATTTCTGTTCATCAATAACATAACACTTCATATTTTAACATGACATTATTATCACTAGCATATTTGTGGCCATGACTCTTTTGTTTCACTATTTGTTACTCAAGACTATTTTTCTAATATTCCCTACAGTACAGTGATATTCAACATTGCTGTGAAAAGACTCATCTCAGGTATTTGGGGTTATATATGGGCAGCTGAATATAGTTTGCTCATTCTGATTTTTTATAATACTGTAGATGACAAATCTGTGAAGGAACTAATGCCACCGGTTATTAAAAACATAATGAATTGTTTACAGTTTAACTGAAGTTACTTCTATAATTCATGGTAAACAATAAGAGACAGAGAAAATGTGTATATGAAATACTTACTTACACCCAGGGCCATTTATATCGAAGTTGATATTTAGCCGCACCATGTTGCTGTTTCGTAACATCTAATTTTTACGAGGTGGGTTGTTAGTCCAACGTTCAACCCCCAACCTGGAAGACCAGGACATGCACACATACTGTACACTACGGACAATTTAGCTTACCCAATTCACCTTTAGCGCATGTCTTTGGACTGGGGGAAACGGGAGCACCACACAGAAATGCCAATTGACCAGCCAGGGCTCAAACCAGTAACCTTGCTGTGATGTCTTCCTGTGTATATGAAATAGTAATTTTAAATGTAGTTTGTAAACTGGGAATTTTCTAAAGGCTCCCACTTGTACTGCATAATATGTACATGCTGTGTTGATAGTGCTATATATATATATATATATATATATATATATATATATATATATATATATATATATATCATACAGAAAAGCATAATTCAGAGTCTGAGAATTTGAAAAGCTCTGAGTAGAGCATCATTTGTTGTCATCTCAAAATTACTGTAATTATGACATGCCAGCATTTGGCTTAAATTATAGGTATGTCCTGACGACTGGTATCAACTACTGGATAATGGCATACTGTAATGAATATAAAAATATGAAAGGGAAATCAATTAGGTCCATGTAATTGATTAAAAATGGAATGGAGATAGTTTTTCTTTTTAATCAACTGAACAGTTATTAAACCCTTCCATTTAATATATGTTCGAGGCGTAATTGAAAAATTAATAAAAGAAATCAGAGGGGAGTTTCCATTTCAGGAGAGGTTTTGTGAAAAATACCCTTAATAAGCTGTTAGGATTTTATACGTAATTTAAAACTGGACTTTTAATGAGGCATCTAGTGTCACACTGTACCACTAAGATATTAGATTTCTAAAGTGGCTTGAATTTAGGGTGGAAGAAACCTGATTAAATTGTTTAAAGTATGCATCTCTTGGAAAGGACCTGCCAGGGCTGTCAGAAATTACATTTGTTAACATGTAAGCTTTAGTAAAATAAACTGAAACATGTTGACAGCCTGTTTTCAGCAAGCAGGCTGATTTTGACAGGAAGACACAGAATCAGTGGAAAGGTATTCAGAAATGAAAAGCCTGCTATATTTGCGCGTGACATAAAGAAAGAAAGAGCAAGAGATGGAGACAGAACAGCTCTAGCATGAACAGGTGCAGTTGTTAGGCCCTTTTGATCTTGCATCGAGCCACGTCCCATAACACCATCATTACTCACCATACACACAGACAAATACACATAGAGGCTTCTGTTCCTTTGTCAGAACAGCGGCGTCATTTCTAGCACTCCATCCCTCTCTTCCCAGTTCTGCCTGTTTCTAGGCTTTATTCTCCACAGGGTGTCCGTGTCCTGACAGTATCTCCATTCAAAATGTGAATACAGTATGTTCTAAAATCTTTATCTGACCTGATGTAGCCAATGTAATTGCAATGGAAACAACATATGACAAATCCAAGACTAAAAACAATGAACATCACAGTGTTTGTATTGCATGTTTTTCGTTTTTTTTTATTTTATTATTGACTTGACAGTGTGACATAAATTTTAAAAATAGTTTTAAACACCTTGTTATGGCTATACCATGCTAGTAGAGAAGCATTTTAGAAAATAACCAAGGAAATTCAACCAAAAATTAACAAAACTTCAACAAATTTAGTAGAAAGCATGATGATTGTAGAATAAAGAAAACAGCCAGATGAGGAAAAAAAAAAAAAAAAAAAAAAAAAAAAAAAAAAAAAAAAAAAAAAAAAAAAAAAAAAAAAAAAAAAATCGCTACAATAAAATTCACAAACCATGACACTTCCTCCTCCAGCTTTCACTGACTTGGGTTCAGTCTTTCCCCAGTTTGATGAAGAATGTTTCCTATTGGACGCCCCAATAAATTAAACTTGCTTTCATCCACTTGGACCAGTTTACTGTTCACACAGCATGCTCCTCTTAGGTTAGTTTAGTCTTTTGATTTTTTCTGATAGTGAGCTGTTTGGTCACTGCAGGGGTTTCAGTCTAGATTATTTTGTAAAGACATTGTAATCTAAAGACACTACATGTTGAGGCACAGATCTTTACCCTGTTCAGTGCTGAACTGATAAACAGTTCCAGCTGCAGTGTTCGATGAATTGACTGCCCATAAAGATTCTCTGCATTATCCTGTTGTAACCAAGGATGGCTGCTGACAACAGGATGCGGATCCAAATGCAGGTTTATTTAAAGGGATGGTCAGACAAGCAATGATCAGTACAGGAGCAAACAGATGTATGAGGACAATCCAGAGTCGTAGTCAATATAACAGGCAAAAGGTCACAGGGATGGCAGCAGACAGGCAGAAACAGAGAATCAAGGCGAGGGTCCAAACACGACAAAGACAAAACAAGGAAACGCTTAGAATTGACACTGTGAACAGATGAACAAGACTCGGCAACTGGAGAGTGTGTGTTTGCTGTTTATATACTGTGTGTATTCAGTCCTTGAGCGGTTTCAGCTGTGGATGTAATCAGTGAAGATGTGGAACCGGTTGTGTGTGATGTCAGAGTATGCATGTATGGGGAATGTAGTCCATATGATGGTGGATTTGTAGTCCATGGGTGTGTGTGCATGTAAACCAGCGATCTAAGGGGAGAAGATCGCTGGTGATTGTGACAGAGCCCCCCCTTTAAGGAGTGGCTTCCAGACACTCCTATCATAGTTCAGGCGGGAGGTGGAGCGGAGGCGGAACAGGGGGAGGGATGGAGGGCCAGGACCATGCAGCTGAGGAGTGTCTGAAGCATGAAGCAGCAGTAGGCCCAGAGAGTGGAGCTGCGGAGGGCCTGGAGCGTGGAGCTGCGGAAGGCCCGGAGAGTGGAGCTGCGGAGGGCCTGGAGCGTGGGGCTGCGGAAGGCCCGGAGAGTGGAACTGCGGAGGGCCTGGAGCGTGGAGCTGCGGAAGGCCCGGAGAATGGAGCTGCGGAGGGCCTGGAGCGTGGAGCTGCGGAAGGCCCGGAGAATGGAGCTGCGGAGGGCCTGGAGCGTGGGGCTGCGGAAGGCCTGGAGAGTGGAACTGCGGAGGGCCTGGAGCGTGGAGCTGCGGAAGGCCCGGAGCGTGGAGCTGCAGAAGGTCTGGAGAGTGGAGCTGCGGAGGGCCTGGAGCATGGAGCTGTACAAGGCCTGGAGTATGGGGCTGCAGAGGGCCTGGAGCGTAGAGTTGCAGAGGGACTAGAGCTTGGAGTTGCGGAAGGCCCGGAGCGTGGAGCTGCAGAAGGCCTGGAGAGTGGAGCTGTACAAGGCCTGGAGTATGGAGCTGCAGAGAGCCTGGAGCGTGGAGTTGGAGCTGCAGAGGGCCTGGAGCATGGAGTTGGAGCTGCGGAGGGCCTGGAGCATGGAGTTGGAGCTGCGTAAGGCCTGAAGAGTGAAGCTGCTGAGGGCCTGGAGCGTGGAGCTGCGGAGGGCCTGGAGCGTGGAGTTGGGGCTGCGTAAGGCCTGAAGAGTGAAGCTGCTGAGGGCCTGGAGTGTGGAAGGCCCGGAGAATGGAGCTGGAGCTGCGTAAGGCCTGAAGAGTGAAGCCGCTGAAGGCCTGGAGTGTGGAGTTGCAAAAGGCCTGGAGCATGGAGCTGAAGTTGGTCTGGGGCTTAGGTTCAGCAGGCACAGGCAGTTCATATAACCCCCATGGATCAGGAGGCTTTGGTTCAAGGGGCACTGGCAGTTCATTAAACTCCAGTGGGTCAGGAGGCTTGGGTTCAGGAGATACAGGCATTTCATTTAACCCGAGTGGGTCTGGAGGTTTGGGTTCAGGAGACACTGGCAGTTCGTTTAACCCCAGTGGGTCAGGAGGCTTGGGTTCAGGAGATACTGGCAGTTCATTTAACTCCAGTGGGTCAGGAGGCTTGGGTTCAAGGAGCACTGGCAGTTCGTATAACCCCAGTGGGTCAGGAGGCTTAGGTTCAAGGAGCACTGGCAGTTCATATAACCCCAGTGGGTCAGGAGGCTTGGGTTCAAGGAGCACTGGCAGTTCATATAACCCCAGTGGGTCAGGAGGCTTGGGTTCAAGGAGCACTGGCAGTTCTTTCAACCCCAGTGGGTCAGGAGGCTTGGGTTCAAGGAGCACTGGCAGTTCATATAACCCCAGTGGGTCTGGAGGCTTAGAGAAGTCACTCGGCTCTAGTGCCTCTTGGAAATTATACGGCTTTGGCAGTCCTTCGTGGGACTGAGGTGGCGGCTCTGACCATTCGTGGAACTCAGGTGGCGGCTCTGGCCTTTCGTGGGACTCAGGTGACTGCTCTGGCCTTTCGTGGGACTCAGGTGACTGCTCTGGCCTTTCGTGGGACTCAGGTGACTGCTCTGGCCTTTCGTGGGACTCAGGTGACTGCTCGGGCCTTTCAAGGAATTCAGGAGGATCTGGCGCCCGCCCTTCGGGGAATTCAGGAGAATCTGATGCTCGCCATTCAAGAGATTCAGAGGTTTCTGGCGCCCGCCATTCGAGGGATTCAGAGGTTTCTGGCGCCCGCCATTCGAGGGATTCAGAGATATCTGGCGCCCGCCATTCGAGGGATTCAGAGGTTTCTGGCGCCCGCCATTCGGGGAGTTCAGAGGGTTCTGGCGGCATCAGTGGCTCTGGCAGCTCTGGTGGCGGCGACTCTGGCAGCTCTGGCGGCGGCGACTCTGGCAGCTCTGGCGGCGGCGACTCTGGCAGCTCTGGCGGCGGCGACTCTGGCAGCGGCGACTCTGGCAGCTCTGGCGGTGACTGAGGATCTGGCAGCTCTGGCGGTGACTGAGGATCTGGCAGCTCTGGCGGTGACTGAGGATCTGGCAGCTCTGGCGGTGACTGAGGATCTGGCAGCTCTGGCGGTGACTGAGGATCTGGCAGCTCTGGAGGTGGCGGTGGCAGCTCTGGCAGTAACAGCTCTGGTGGTGGCAGCAGCTCTGGCAACTCAGGTGGTGGTGGCCATTCTGGTGGCTCAGGTGATGGCATTTCAAGAACAGGAACAGGAACTATGGCAGGAACAGACTCGGAACAGGAAACCATATTTTGAGCTATTTGCAGATTGGCGCTTACCCCTGCGTGAGCTGGAGGGCTGGTTGTGGCCACTTTGTGAGCTGGAGGACTGGAGGCAGCCATTTTGTGAACTAAAGAACTGGAGACAGCCATCTTGTGAGCTGGAAGACTGGAGGCGACCATCTTGTGAGCTGGAAGACTGGAAGCGGCCATTTTGTCAACTGAAGGACTGGAGACAGCCATCTTGTGAGCTGAGGAACTGGAGGTGGCCATCTTGTGAACATGAGGACTGGAAGAGGCCATTTTGTTGGCTAGAGAACTGGAGGCGGCCATTTTGTCAACTGAAGGACTGGAGGTGACCATCTTGTTAGCTGGAGGACTGGAAGTGGCCATTTTGTGAGCTGGAGAACTGGGGGTGGCCATTTTGTTACATGGAGGACTGGCGGCAGCCATCTTGTTATCTGGCTGTGGTCTAGGCTGGTGAACAGGGGACAGGAGTATAGGAGATGCCAGCATAATGGTTTTACTGGAGGGAACAGCCAGCCCCGTTGCCGGCGGGTCTCGCTGTCTATTGCCCCCCCCCAAAAAACATTTAGGGGTTTCCTCCACCTCGCCTACGGTGAAGGGGGACCCACTGAGTTTGAGTACAAGGTCAATGTAAAACTCTAGTGTCCAATGGGGTTCAGGAAATGGCATGTATGAATAAAGGGGCTCAGAAAGTCCTCCACGGAAGAATATCATTAGGCATGAATTGTTCATAGATGTTAAATGAGCTACCTGGATAAAGTCCTCCACATACTCCTCGATTGACTTGGCTTCCTGACGGAGACGCATGATCTTGACACCCGCTGGATCCATGTTGTGGCCGAGTCTTCTGTAACCAAGGATGGCTGCTGACAACAGGATGCGGATCCAAATGCAGGTTTATTTAAAGGGATGGTCAGACAAGCAATGATCAGTACAGGAGCAAACAGATGTATGAGGACAATCCAGAGTCGTAGTCAATATAACAGGCAAAAGGTCACAGGGATGGCAGCAGACAGGCAGAAACAGAGAATCAAGGCGAGGGTCCAAACACGACAAAGACAAAACAAGGAAACGCTTAGAATTGACACTGTGAACAGATGAACAAGACTCGGCAACTGGAGAGTGTGTGTTTGCTGTTTATATACTGTGTGTATTCAGTCCTTGAGCGGTTTCAGCTGTGGATGTAATCAGTGAAGATGTGGAACCGGTTGTGTGTGATGTCAGAGTATGCATGTATGGGGAATGTAGTCCATATGATGGTGGATTTGTAGTCCATGGGTGTGTGTGCATGTAAACCAGCGATCTAAGGGGAGAAGATCGCTGGTGATTGTGACACCTGTACTCACATGCATCTGTCTTTTGTGGACAACTAGCCTTTTTAAGGGAATGGAATGAGATAGTGAGATTGTACATGTGCATTATGCTAGAAATCACAGATTTTCACAGATCAACTTCTCTTGCTGTGACTAAAAGGGTCTTCATTTGGCTTTCATCTGGACAACCTGCTGTCAGAGCATTTTGGCTTTACAGTGGCTCACAATCATGCAAAGTGAATGAAAACTGGAAAGTTTAGCTGCCAGTTAAATAGTGTGTTAAGGAAATCCACCATGTGCCCAGTTAACATTAATAACTGAAAGGATCTGAAACTGAAAGGTGTTCTCTAGCTTTGGTCAGCCTTCTGTTTCAAATGTCTTATTTTGCGTTTTATACTGTGCATCAGAATATATTCAATTCATGAAATATGCTTTAAAGAGGACCTATTATATTAATAAATCAATTTTATAAGGGGTTTTACATAGTTGTGTGGCAGCAGTCTGTGTATATAGCCAGCTTCTAACTGTAAAAATGTATTAATTTTATTTTTTATAATTACATTTTATTAAAAAAAACCCTTTGATTGACATTCTGTCGTTGTACTTGTCATCAGAGAGGGAGAACCCTGCCTATTAGTGATGATCTCTCGCTCATTAGCATAGTACATTAGTATTGTTTGTGAATCTGCCACTATGCTGACACATAAGCATGTTGTTCTGGTTGGGGACTTTAATTATTAGATTCAGAATCAGAATCTTTATTGTCATTGTACAAAATACAACGAAATTTACGTTTGCCCTTCCTTTCAGTGCAGTCCTATTTATCTAAAAACAACAACAATAAAACAAGAGATAAAAGTAAAATGACAACGATAATTAATTATAAAAGGAGTAACAGTACAGTACGGAGCCTACTGGATATATGACACATATAGTAATGGATGTGAAGCAAAGCACGCCAGGCAAAGATGCTAGGTGAAACAAGCCATCAAGGCACGAGTACATGGCTGAATTTAGCTCCTGGTTTAAGGGAAAATAAGGTAATTTGATTTATTTAATTTGTTTAAGATTAATGTTTTATTTTTTTAGTGTTGGTTTAGTGTTTCAACCCTTCGGGATTCATTTGTGTTTGTTTGTTTGTTTGTTTGTTTGTTTGTTTGTTTTCTCTCTAGTTCTTACGGTGCTTCATGATGCTATATTATGTAATGGTTATATGGGATGTAACCAATAAATGAATCATGAACCATCAGTGGAAGACTCAATCATCTTTTAACCAGGACGCTACAGTCACCAAAATGGCCTTAATAGGATCAAAACCTAAAAGGGACAGTTTCAAAGAGTTCTAAAACATCTTGGGCTCTATTTTAACATTCTAGGCACAAAGTCTAAAGCATATGGTGTAAATGCATTAAGGGCGTGTCTAAATCCACTTTTGCAATTTTAAGGATGGAAAAATACAGTTTGCGCTGCGGGGCATGGTCTAACAGGGTTGTGCTTGTTCTCTTAATGAGTTATGGGTGTGTTTTGAGAATAAACGAATCAGAGTCTCATCTCCCATTCCCTTTAAGAGTCAGTTGCGTTGTGCCATGGCGCATTTGCTATTTACATGGCAGACTTTGTAAGTGGAAAAACCAATGACTGTAAAAAAATATGGACGACGCGATAGCACCTTTTCCCATTGAACGCTTTTAAGGCAAAACGCCTCATGACGGGCACAAACTGTCGCAAAAGATTGCTGAAATTAGAGCCTGGTCATGCGCTGAAGGGACTACCAGATGAAGCCATAGGCGAAGCCGTGGAATCAAGCTTCCAACCAAATGCTTGTACGTCAAATCAACAACGCCCCCCAAACTTTTCATTTGACCGCCTGTATCTGCTCTATAACAAAGGCTTGCTAATATAAATATAAGCACTTACATTTAAAAACACGTAATAATATACGATTTATTAAAAAAACTGTGTGATGTAAGCTGTTATAATTTAATAAAAACAATATATGTTGGACTGCAAAATAAACGACACCTATATTTTAGACAGGAACACCCATGAGTCCACAAAGTGGCACAAAAGGATTTGCTATTTAAACAACAAGGCGCGAAAAATTAAAATTAGGGTTGCAGTGGTCTGAAAATAGCAACAAATCGCGCCAAACACATCTTGTGCATTATTGCGCCAGGTGTATGATAGGGCCCTTCGTGATCAGTGTTTTTTTTTTTGATTTATCTATGGTCTCTTTGCCTTTATTAGATAGGACAGTAATCAGACAGGAAGCAAAGTGGGAGAGAGAGGGGGGTAGGGTCGGGAAATGTCCTTAAGCCGGGATTCGAACTCAGGATACCCTGAAGTGCTACTCCACCATATGTCGGCACGCTAACCACTAGGCCAAAAGGGGCATAATAAGGCCGTACTCACACTATGTACAGTTGCCTTGAATCGGGCCAAAGCACGCTTGTCCCCCCTCCCGTCTCCCCCGACGGCCCGCACTCACATTACATTCAGGCCTGGGCGCGCTTCCGTCATCGATGACGCGCTGCTCAGTAAGCGCTCTCGCTCAGCACAGTGGAGATTTCTTTAGTTATATCGTTTAAGTTGTTTGATATGCGGTGACACGCAGTCTAATATTTCGCCGAACAGATCAGCCACTTTTGACGCTCATAAACAGTCATAAAGTCCTCGTGCTGCAGGAATTAGGAAGTTTGCTGAAGGCGCAGCTGACGTGCAGTGAGGGGTTTGCGTCTTTAATAATCTACGACAGTTTGCGTTCATTAAACAGTACGAATGATTAATTAATCCATATGAAACAGTCCCTTAAAAGTCACGTCTCGCTTTCAGTTTCGGGCTCAAGCCTGCTTGCACTCACACTGTAAGCGTACCGTGCCTGAGCCCAAGTGAACCGCGCTCTGGCCCACCTCTTCCAACCGGGCCAGGGCCACCTAAGTGTACCGTGCCTGAGCCCGATTCAGAGCACTCACACTTCTCAAACGATCCGGGAAATGGGCCTGGGCACGGTTCGGATAGCATAGTGTGAGTAAGCCCTAAGTCTCATTTAAAAACTGCTGTTTTTACTCATGTTAGCATTAAACTGAGTGTGAATGAGTGTGTGTGGATGTTTCCCAGTGATGGGTTGCAGCTGGAAGGGCATCCGCTGCGTAGAACATATGCTGGATAAGTTGACGGTTCATTCCGCAGTGGCGACCCCAGATTAATAAAGGGACTAAGCCGAAAAGAAAATGAATGAATGAATGAATGAATGGAATTCAATTGTAAAGTTATCAAGGGACAAACAGAAATACATTTTGAGCTGTTGAACCCAGAGTGTTACCCTTTAAGCTGAAGGGTACACAGACACAAGAATTACACAAATACTGTTGATGATTTAGATTTACTGTCTGTCATCTGAATGTAGTAGACTAGGACTTAACTTTCAATATCAGACTTCAAGTATCAGTCAAGACCCTTTCAGGATTAATGTTTGTCCACTTCTCTCGATCAATTGGCTGCTTGTGTCATTTTCTGTGTATTTCGTGTAAATGGAGACTGTATCTCCGAAAAGGTATGATTGATGTGACCTCAGTATTAGTGCAGAGGTCTTTCTCATTCTCGCTCTCTCTCACTTACATGTACACACACACAAACAGACAAAGTGGATCCCTTATTCTCCACTTTCCCTCAAGACCTGTAATTGCTCTACAATCAATGACATCAAACACTTTCCTCAGATGCATGAATTTAAATCAGCCTCTTTTAGCGTCCAGCACTCTCCCAAAGACACAAATACTGAATCACACACACACACACACACACACACACACACACACACACACACACACACACACACACACACACACACACACACACACACACACACACACACACACACACTCACTTTATGTTCTCTGAGCATTCATAACAAGAGGTTGTCATAGATACCAGCAAAATAAAACACTTCCTCACCATTTTTTCTCCATTCATGTATTTGTGAATTGCCGCCCTTTTTCAGGTCCTTTTTTTTTGCTGGACATATTCAGACTTTAGCTATTCAGTTGCAGGGTGGGTTTTTACATCTTTGTGTGAGAGAGGCAGAAAAAGAGATGGACCCTTGGTTTTGAGCTTTTTGTATGTCTCATATGGTGAGCTTTCCTGTCTTACTAGGCTCTTACTCTACATTTGCACATTTTTCCCGCACATATTTGATTCATGTGCTAATGGACTTAGAGTCTTCTGCTGTACGTCTAGATTGCAAAAGGGTCATTTTCAAACTTGGGTTTTTGGTTTGAAGCGAAGCGAGCCTTGTCAAGTATGGTTTTGCCCATACTCAAAATTGGTCCACTGCTTTTACAGTTTTTCTTGTTTGCTTTGAGCTGGTCAAAGAAACTAGGATCCACTCCGTTTTCAACATCCCTATTTCAGCAGAGTAGAAGACATGTCTTGCAAATGTGTAAACCCTTTCTCATTAGATTGACACATTTTCCCCAACATTTTTCAAAACATTTAACAGGGATGTCATTCAAGTAGGGCTGGGCGATTGTTTTCGATTAATTCAAATTTACGTTTTAAGATGATTTAATTTTTTATAAAATCAAGGTATCGCGGTTTTTTTAATAAAAATATTAAAGCAGCTTTTCCACTATCGTGCCAAACCATTCCAAACTGTTAGACAACCGTGCTGAATTGTGCTGACAGATTCTGTGTGTTGACGTCGCGGCTCTGTTGATGAGCTACCACAGCTGGCTCAGCGCAAGCGCGCTAGCCCATTGTCGCGAGGTGCGCGCGCAGTCAGCGGAGGCGCGCGATGCGGCGCCAGGCGAAAGTATAAATCCAGCTTTACACTCAGGGCCAGCGCGTCCATAGAGGCGACCTAGGCAGAATAGTGAGCGAGAACCCCCCGGTCCTCACTTTCATCCGCGACACCCACCCCCTCCCGCTCCTCACTTTCATCCGCAAACCGGTAAGTTTCTATTTCACTTTTCAATTTTCAGCATTTCAGCTATAGGCTGTTATACGATTCAGTTAAATATAAGATAGACATTTAAATATAGATAAATATGTAACAGGTTTCTGTGGGGTTTTTTGTTGTTCACAGTGATCTTTAATATATACTGGGTGGTGTAGCTACGCACAAATATTTTCTAAAACGTCAAGCAGGAATTTGTCTATAGGAATGTAATAGGCTACACTTTGTTGACCAATTTATGTATGTATGGCCATTAAAAATACATGTTCCTTAACCAGATGGTTTTTCAAGTTACTTATAAAGAGATTGTTACTTCAGTCATGTTGTAATGTTTTAAGTTGACTATAGTTACACAGTAAAAAAAAAAATAAATAAATAAAAATTGTGAATTGATCAAACTTTATGAAAAAATCTAGATTTTAGTTTTTTGCCATATCGCCCAGCCCTACATTCAAGCAGTCCAAACTCCATTGTCTTAGCTATGTAAACCAAACAGAAACCATCTATTCCTAACCATTAGAAACTACCAAGATCAGTATGAATACACTTAAGCAATGGTTTGACACTCCTTTACACGAATCTTTAATTCTGCAAACCTCATAAAAATAGGTGGTGGCAGGTCTGTGTTGTTCTTTGCCAGCATGGATGGAAGAGGTCAGTAGTGGTTATGTATTATACTGCAATAGATTTTACTGTATTTTGGTTTGCATGTGTTTTGTGTAATATTTACAGTATTTCATTGAGGGGGGTGTTTTGTTTTTACAGCACTTCAGTTTTCAGCTACAGTTTGAAAGAAATTTATGGATTCAATCAAATTTTAACCAAAGCATTTCTTATTCTGGATCCAATTCTTTGCAAACAGGCAAATTTGACAGCCCAAATAGAAAGACAACAAACGGCAATGGCAAAACAATGACAAGCAATGGTGCACTGAGTTCTGTATTTTGTTGTCCATTGTGTAGTGATTGATTAAAATAGCTCATATACTTGTTTGCAAGTTGTGTTGTTTGTAGGCAAAATGAGCTTTTGTTGCATATTTTAAATGTTTTGAAATGGTTAGAGCATTTTGCAAGTAAAATGTGTCATTTTGACCATGAGCGTCGCTGTTTAGGCCTGTGTGTTAACTGTTTTGAAAATGTGGAGTTTCAGTTGACAGCTGCATCAAAGCAATCAAAAAAAAAACTGTAACACATCCAAGTGCACACACACATTTTGAGTGAGGATTGAGACAACGCAATCTCATGACAATTCATGACATTTTGATTTAGTGGCTAACTCGTATGAATTCGTACGATCTAATTCATACAATTTAGTACGATTTGCTCATCAGCCAACGGGGGATGGGTTTAGTTATAGGGTTGGGTGCCACGCCTCCTTTTTAAAATTGTATATTTTCGTATAACTGTCTGAACTCATATGAATTTGTACGAAACGGTTTAGCAACTAAACTGACAAAATGTAAAATAGTTAAATTGTCTCGTGAGATCAGGCGGATTAAGAGCACACGCGCACGCACGCACGCACGCACACACACACACACACACACACACACACACACACACACACACACACACACAAAATCTCCTTCCTCCCTTTTTTACCTAAATCCACTCAAAACCTTCCAAATTTGTTAAGTTATCAATGATTGGATGAGTTAACGGTCAACAAAAGATTATTGGTGATAAAAGTGTCATTTTTTTAATCCTCCTCCAAGAAAGATATGATCATCTGACGTGCTTCAACTCATATGCAAATTTTGCTGGTAAGAAAACAGCTAAAAGATTCAGTTTAAATAGCAGCAAAATGGTGAAAACATCCATTGTTCTTTTCAGAGAAATAACAGCAATCTTCCAGAAGCCATAAACCACCTGCTGAATGCCCATCCTGCAGTTCTCACTCAGGAGGTGAGCCATGCTGTTTTGTTTTCCACCTACGTATATTTTATTCTTTCTTTATTGGCAGTGCCTGCAGGAGGATGTTTATATATGTCCAATTTAACCTAACGGTGATTCAAAGCACTATAATGAAAGTTGGAACTGAAAAAAATATTTCAAAAATAAAAAAAGGTCTCAAAAATATTAAGAATCACAATAACAAAATGGGGGCAACACAGTGGCTCAGTGGTTAGCACTGTGCCTCACAGCAAGAAGGTTGCTGGTTCGAGTGAGAGTTGTTGAGCTCAAGCACGTCAAATTAAAAGCAAATGAGAAACGTTATGAAGGAGGCATGGCAGATACTATAAAGCTTTTAATTGGTCAGAAGATTTGGTGAGAAACTGAAGTATAAGTTAAAAAAATAGGTGGAAGTGGCAAGCTTTAAAGCTTTATAACTTCTAAACATGAATGGAATACCTCACAAATTCCTTACATTTGTGAGTTTATATTTCATAATGTGGACTTTCTAACTCGCATATATGAGGAAAAAATGTCAGTGGCGAAAACACGCTTCCATAAGGCTGTGACCTTTTAATTAATTGTGCACTTCCATATTTATGTGACAAATAAAATACAATGATTTTGCCATTCTAAAGCTTTTCTGCTGCACGCGTGGGGATTCTGTACGTTCTCATTATATTTTCATGCATTTTAATGTAGTTTTCACATTACAGAATCATTAGTTGGAACAGGCCTACGTTTGCATTTCCCCCCCGCAGGAAGCAGCTAGCGTGGCCTTTTTTTAGCATTTGCATATCAGTACAATGAGGTGCTGGAGGAACAAAGCTGTTAGTGTTTATAGGATGTTCCAGTGTTCAACACCTCGCTGTTCTCCTGTCAGTGGCCTCAGGTGGGTGTGTAACCAGAAGATAGAAAGCCGTTCCAGGGGTGAAACTGCCTTAAAGCTGGACAGCCTTGACTTGCAGGAGGCTTTTGCTCACAGCTCGCCTTCTTAATTGCCTACTTGAGCTGACACAGACATGCCAAATCTGACCTCTTCACCAGCACTTTTGAAGTTTGTAGGAAAGTCTTTAAATTAGTGAGAGGAAAGATTTGATGTGCAGGTCAGTTGGATGGCTGAGGTGCAAAGACACTGAGCGTTTCACAGTTGATGGAGTTAGTGTAATTGATCCAACCAGTGACTGAACTGTTACATAATCCAAAAGCCTGAAGTAGAGCATTTGTCTTTTACAGGACTAAATAAGGGGCGACGCAGTGACACAGTGGGTAGCACATTCATCTCACAGCAAGAATGTCGCTGGTTCGAGCCTCAGTTGGCATTTCTGTGTGGAGTTTGCATGTTCTCCCTGTGTTCACGTGGGTTTCCTCCGGGTGCTCCGGTTTCCCCCACAAGTCTAAAGACATGTGGTAGCAGGTGAATTGGGTAGGCTAAAATTGACCGTAGTGTATGAGTATGTGTGTGAATGGGTGTGTGTGGATGTTTCCCAGTGTTGGGTTGCAGCTGGAAGGGCATCCGCTGCACAAAACATATGCTGGATAAGTTGGGGGTTTATTCCGCTGTGGCGACCCCAGATTAATAAAGGGACTAAGCCAGAAAGAAAATGAATGAATGAATGAAGGACTAAATAATTCTCTATTGAAGAACTGCAACACTATGGCAGCACAACAGTCACTCAAAATATGACTTACTGTAATAAACTAGGTGCTAGTTTGTCCTAGCTTAAAGATTTAATGGTAATTTTAACTTGTACTGAGTTGCACTTGTGATGTGGAGGGCTCAGGTACGAGTCCTGTGATTCACAGCACTCAAATACTTGTAAATTGGCTCAAAGCCAGCTAAAATGCTCATGCTCGCTTTTGTTATTGTCAAATGTGAGAGGCCATTAAGATTTAGTGCCGCTCAGAGGATCAGAGGAAATTCAATTTCTGAACTCCTATGATACGGGCAACAAGCAGTGTACTTTATTAGGTACACCTTGTAAGTACTGTGTTGGTTTCAGAAAGACACAGAAAAGATTCCTCAGGGGTTTTGGTCCATATATTGACAGCATCTCACATCTCACAATGTCACAGGCTGCACATCCATAAATTTCCCATTCCAGCTCATCCCAGGGAAACTTCTTCTAATCTAGACTGAGATCTTTAGGGGACATTGGTGAACTCACTGTCAAGTTCATGAAGTCAATTTGAGATGGTTTGAGCTTTGTGACATGGTGTGCTATCCTGCTGGAAGAAGCCATCATAAGATGGACACGCTGTGGTCATAGAGGAAGGGACATGGTCAGAAACAATACACAGGTAGACTGTGGAGTTTAAATGATGTTCAATTGCTTCTAAGGGGCTCAAAGTGTGCCAATAAAATTTCCCAAGGACCATTACACCCCCGGCAGCCTGAACCTTTGATACAAGGCAGGATGGATCCATGCTTTCATGCTGTTTACAACAAAGTCTGACCATGCCATCCGAATGCTGCAGCAGAAAGCAAAACTCAACAGACCAAGCAACCATTTTCCAGCCTTCTACTGACCAATTTGGTTGAGTCTGAGTGAACTGTAGCCTCTATTTTCTGTTCCTGTAGTGGTGCTCATGATACTTAATGCATGTGACTGTGGCAGTATCCGAAATCGCCCCCATACCCTTATGAGTACTTGGCAGTAATATATACCTGTAGATGTCCGAGCACAAAATTTTCTCTTTGAAACAAAGAACATCCCCCTTCCCAGGTAATACGTCAGAGGTGCTACTAAGTGTGACAAGTGAATGCATGCCCTATGCTGACACTGAGACAGAAACTGTTAAATAAAGCAGTTATAATTTTATGCACGCACAGATGCATACCTGAAGCTTGATAATATTCTGATTGAACCACAGAAGCCATGTGGTCTGTTTTGAAGATGTTTTTGGTATTTTTCTGGACTTTCAATGAGTCTGCAACCTTCCTGTCTATGGAGGATGAGGGAACTCTTGGGTTTTATCTAAAATATCTTAGTTTGTGTCCTGAAGATGAACAAAAGTGTCAGGCGTTTGAAACAACATGAGAGTAAGTAATTAATAACAATGACATTTTTTGGGGTTTAGTCTTTAAATATGCACTTTTAAGAGAGCAGCCGCTTGCAGTGCACTCAATAAATCTCACAATAATGAGTGTACCACCAATGTACATGCTATGGCTAGAAAATACCCATAATACAATATAAGAGTTCACATGTTGAATTAATTACCACATCTGATCTGACCAGTAGATGGCATCCACAGCAGACTCTTATTGGTGAAAGTTTCCAAATAAATTATTAATTGGCAATCCATGATAAAGCAGGGAATAAGCCACAGCTAAGTAAGTGAGTGTTAAATTTACTTTTAATTTTAGATTAGATTCAACTTTATTGTCATTACACATGTACAAGTACAAGGCACTAAAATGCAGTTTAGGTCTAACCAGGAGTGCAATAGCAGCAAGTGCAGGATACAGGTATAAGTTATAAAGTGCAGTTATAGAAAAACTATGGTGATATTTACAAATGGATGTACTATGGACATTATATACAGGTTGTGTTAGCTATGAACAGAGATTTACAATAGATGGATATATGTACAGGTTGCTATTAATAATCAGAAGTGTGCAGATAGATATACATAAGACATAATATAAATGTATATGTACAGTGGGTGTGTACAATATGTACAATGGTTCTGTCCTGTAACATTTAAATACAGGACAGAAATCAAAATGCTTTGTTTCATTACTAATTGACAGCTGGCTAAGTGTTAAATAACTAGCATTGGGTCAATATTTTTATTTTATTTTTATCAACCAGAAATGCACAAACAAAACAGCATCTCTTCCGATGCACTCAGTGCTCGAATTCACTCTCTCGCTTTCATTCACTACTTTATGTGGACTGTATTAGTGGACGAAATTGAATGAGGGTTTAGTGGGCTTTTTTTTAATACAGTCAGAGTGGTGGCAATCAATGCACAGCTGAACAGGTGCACCTCATAGGAAATGGGTATGTAGGTCATGGGTCCCCCATGTTTTCTGACACTCCCAGGAGCGTTCATTTTAAATAAAAATTAAATGCTTTTAATGCTGTGCAGTTCACTTTAAAAGTGCAGTGAAATGTGCAAGAAGGGTCATAAGATAATTTTGCTTACATGTTGAACTTCTTTCATAAATAGTAGCACGTTGTACCTCGCTCTTCTCTATACGTTAGCGCGTTGTAGAAGCCTCACCCTCTACTTTATAGTACGCACAGTTATGAACTCATTCCAATATACCACATTTTCAGCAGCGTATTATAAATAAAATAGCAGACATCGCCTAGCTCTTGTTTACGTAAATATGCTTGTTAATAGGCTTTGTTCAAATATGTTTATTCCTCAGGGACCTTACAGTGTAGCTAATATGAAGCACAGTAATTGCAGAATATTTAAAAGCAACATTATTTTTTCAGAATTCGAACCTTTTTTTAGGGCAGAGAAAATTGCTATAAAGCACATGGACACAAACACACACTGAAGATATGTAGCTGCATTTGCTCCTCCATCACTAGCTGCATCTCACTAATAAACTCATTCGCCTGATCTCAGAGGACAGAATGCCAGACATCTCATCTCGCCATGTCCAATTAAGTCATCTTACTCACCTTGGGCAACACAAATAAGATTGTGTGACTTGCACCTACAATATATAGATATCAGCAGTCTCGCCAGCTTGCTCTTTTGCTTGAACTTTGATTTTCACATTATAACAAATCATTTTCATTACAGATTTATGAAGTGCTGAGTTCAATAAAGCTGCTAATAGGCAGAAATGTCCTTTTCGCCCCTGTAAAATACTTCAAGGAGTTTTATGGAAACTTCTATTTAGTTTGTAGTCAAAAACGTGGTCGATTATTTCTCTCTATTTCTTTTTTTCTGTGGTGATGTTCTAGTTTGGTGATGATCATATAACTAGTGTTACTTTTGTCATCTTTGTGAGTTGTCAACATTTGTAAAATACAAATTCTATTGACTTTTGTTTTTGAAAGTGTAATCAATGGTTATTTACATAAAGGAGTTGTGACAGATTTTATTATACATATTCAAATCTGAAATAAGAGACTGAGTGGATTCTATGAGTTTGGGTGTAAAAAAAAAGTTTAACATCTATCCCTCCCAATTCAGTTTGACCCACATGTGGATGAAGGGAAATCAATCTTTTTATTTTGTAATCTGAAACTATCAGAATTTTGTTTAAAAATATAATAAAATGTGCTGTTTTTCTTTTATATATATTCCAGCTGCAGCTGGAAGGGCATCTGCTGCGCAAACATATGCCGGAATAGTTGGCGGTTCATTCTGCTTTGACGACCACTGAAATAGAGACTAAGCCAAAGGAAAATGAATGAATGAATGATATATATATATATATACTATATATATATATATAGTTTAAGTCAGAATTATTAGCTCCCCTGAATTATTAGCCCCCTGTTTATTTTTTCCCCCAATTTCTGTTTAACGGTGAGAAGATTTTTCTCAACACATTTCTAAACATAATAGTTTTAATAACTCATTTCTAATAACTGATTTATTTTATCTTTGCCCTGATGACTGTAAATAATATTTTACTAGATATTTTTCAAGACACTTCTATACAGCTTAAAGTGACATTTAAAGGCTTAATTAGGTTAATTAGGTTAACTAGGCAGGTTAGGGTAATTAGGCCAGGTAATTAAGTTTTTGTATAAAGATGGCTTGTTCTGTAGACTATCGAAAAAAAAAAGCTAGTAGTTAACAATTTTGTCCTTAAAATGGTGTTTAAAAATTTAAAAACTGCTTTTTTTCTAGCCAAAATAAAGCAAATAAGACTTTCTCCAGAAGAAAAAATATTATCAGACATACTGTGAAAATTTCCTTGCTCGGTTAAACATCATTTGGGAAATATTTAAAAAAGAAAAAAAATTCAAAGGGGGGCGAATAATTCTGACTTCAACTGTATATTCACAGAAATCAGTCAAGAATGGTGAAGGAAAAATCATGGTTTGGGGTTACATACAGTTTGGGAGCGTGTGAGAGATCTGCAGAGTGGATGGTAACATCAACAGCCTGAGGTATCAAAACATTTGTGCTGCCCATTACATTACAAACCACAGGAGAGGGCAAATTGTTTAGCAGGACAGTGCTCCTTCTCAGACTTCAGCCTCCACATTAAAGTTCCTAAAAGCAAAGAAGGTCAAGGTCCTCCAGGATTGGCCAGCCCAGTCACCAAACATGAATATTATTGAGCATGTCTGGGGTAAGATGAAGGAGGAGGCATTGAAGATGAATCCAAAGAATCTTGATGAACTCTGGGAGTCCTGCAAGAACGCTTTCTTTGCCATTCCAGATGACTTTATTAATAAGTGATTTGAGTCATTGCAGAGATGTATGGATGCAGTCCTCCAAGTTCATACACAATATTCATTCTTTTTTCCACTGCACCATGACTTTATATTCTATACTGTACATTATATCTGTTGTGACAAGACTTTTGTCTAAGCAAAGTAAGACCTTACTGTCCTAATTAAATAATTAAATTATAAAAAGGCATGATCATATTTTATTTAGGTAAAATAAGTGTAATCTTTTTAGATTAGATTAGATTAGATTCAACTTTATTGTCATTACACATGTACAAGTACAAGGAAACGAAATGCAGTTTAGGTCTAACCAGGAGTGCAATAGCAGCAAGTGCAGGATACAGGTATAAGTTATAAAGTGCAGTTATAGAAACACTATGGTGATATTTACAAATAGATGTACTATGAACATTATATACAGGTTGTATTAGCTATGAACAGAGATTTACAATAGATGGATAGATGTACAGGTTGCTATTAATAATCAGAAGTGTGCAGATATATAAACATAATTACAAAAGTATATGTACAGTGGGTGTGTACATAATTACAAATGTACATGGGTATGTACAGTTCAAATAAATGAATCAGTGCAATGATTATGTGCAATTTTTAAATGTGCAAATGTTAAATAGTGCAGTGATTATGAGGAGTCTGAGTTATGAGGAGAGTGGGGGTGTATCAGGGGGGCAAAGAGTCAGTGTGGGGCAGAGTTCAAGAGGGAGACAGCTCTGGGAAAAAAGCTGTTCCTTAGTCTGCTGGTTTTTGTCCGGGGGAGCCTGAAGCGCCTGCCAGAAGGCAGGAGAGAAAACAGTCTGTGAGCAGGGTGAGAGGAATCTTTAAGAATACTGCGTGCTCGGCGCAGACAGTGTTTCCTCTGGATGTCCTCTATGGCTGGCAGTGTGGTCCCTGTGATGCGTTGGGCAGTTTTCACCACCCGCTGCAGTGCCTTACGCTCCGCAACAGAGCAGCTTCCATACCAGACTGTGACACAGTTCGTCAGGATGCTCTCTATTGTGCAGCGGTAGAAGTTCACCAAGACGGCTGATGACAGCTGGTTTTTCTTAAGTTGCCTTAAGAAAAATAGGCGCTGGTGAGCCTTCTTGACCAGGCTGGAGGTGTTGGTGGTCCAGGAAAAGTCCTTTGAGATGTGGGTCCCCAGGAACTTGAAGGATGAGACAGGCTCGACGGCCATCCCATTGATGTGGATGGGATCATGTGAGCCTGTTCGTCCCTTCCTGAAGTCCACAATGAGCTCCTTGGTCTTGTCTGTGTTAAGGAGCAGATTATTGTCGGTGCACCAGGTGGCCAGATGCTGTATCTCCTCCCTGTAGGCAGTCTCATCATTGTTGCTGATTAGACCAATCACTGTGGTGTCATCTGCAAATTTGATGATGGTGTTAGAACTGTTCACAGGCCTACAGTCGATGGTAAAAAGGGAGTAGAGGAAGGGGCTCAGCACACAGCCCTGTGGTACACCAGTGTTGAGTGTGACGGTGGAGGAGCAGATGTGGCCTGATCTAACATTCTGAGGTCTGTTAGTCAGAAAGTCCATAACCCAGTTGCAGAGAGACGTGTCGATATCCAGGTCTCGAAGTTTCATCATTAACTTAGAGGGTATGACAGTGTTGAATGCTGAGCTGAAGTCAACAAACAGCATTCGTGCATAAGTGTTTTTATTGTCCAGGTGTGTGAGTACAGATTGCAGTGCTATGGAGACTGCATCTTCTGTGCTCCTGTTGCCACGGTAGGCAAACTGATGTGGGTCCAGTGTGGATGGCAGAGAGTCTTTCAGATGTGCCAGGACCAGCCGCTCGAAGCACTTCATGATGATGGGTGTGAGTGCTACAGGGCGGTAGTCATTCAGGCATGTTGGGCTGGAGTGTTTCGGCACTGGCACAATAGAGGTGGTTTTAAAGCATGTTGGCACAGCTGCTAGGTTAAGGGACAGGTTGAAAATGTCTGTGAATACCCCAGCGAGCTGTTCTGCACATGCTTTGAGGACGCGCCCAGGAATACCGTCTGGTCCAGCAGCCTTACGCACATTGATCCGACTCAGTGCGGTGTGGACTTCTGAGGAGGTGAGTGTGATGGGTGAGTGGTCGGTTAAGGAAGTGATCCTGGTGTAGGGTTCTTTATTGTCTCTTTCAAAGCGGGCATAAAAGTCATTTAGCTCGTTCAGGAAGGAGACATTTGTGGCTGTGGGTGTGGACTGGCTGGGTTTGTAGTTGCTGATGGCCTGTATGCCCTGCCACATGCGCCGAGGATCAGAGTTGGAAAAGTGCTCCTCTAGCTTTAGCTTGTAACAGTGCTTGGCCTTTTTGATGCCCCTCTTCAAATTAGCCCTGGAAGTGCTGTAGGCCTGTGCATCCCCTGATCTGAAGGCAGTGTTGCGTGCCTTCAGCAGGAGGCGCACCTCCTTGTTCATCCATGGCTTTTGATTTGGGTATGTGGTGATCTGTTTCTGGGTTGTGACACTGTCAATGGTGGTGTTGATGTAATCCAGAACAGAGGAAGTGTAGCTGTCAATGTCTGTGCGAGAGCCACATGTGGCCTGGGAAGCAAACATACTCCAGTCTGTGTGTTGAAACCTGTCCTGGAGTGTGGAGTCTACCCCCGCTGGCCACACTTTGATGGTCCTCACTGATGGCTTCACACGGTTGATGAGGGGTGAGTATTTGGGGCTGAGGAACAAAGAAAGATGATCTGATTGACCCAGGTGGGGGAGGGGGGTCACAGCGTAGGCTTCAGCCATGTTTGTGTATACATGGTCCAACGTTTTGTTTCCCCGTGTGTGACAGAAAATGTTTTGATGGAATTTGGGGAGCACTGTCTTTAAGTTTGAGTGATTAAAATCCCCCGCAACAATAAAAGCAGCCTGCGGGTGAGCAGTCTGTTGTTTGCTGATGGCTGCATGAAGTTCTTTCATTGCCAACTTGGCATCAGCATCGGGAGGAATATAGGCGGAAGTAATGATAGTTGAGGTGAACTCACGTGGCAGATAAAAGGGTCTGCATTTGACCATCAGAAATTCCAGGTTAACAGAGCAATGTCTCCCAACGATGACAGAGTTTGTGCACCAAGCTTTGTTAATATAAATGCATAATCCTCCGCCTCGGGTCTTACCGGAGTCATCCGCCGTTCTGTCTGCTCGGAATGTGTGATGCTCAGTTAAAGATACAGCGTTGTCTGGTATCCCGCTGTTTAGCCATGTTTCTGTAAAAATCATGACATCACAGTTCCATAATCTTTTGCTGTGGTTGATGCGCAGTCGAATCTCATCCATTTTGTTCACCAGGGACCGTACATTGGCGAGGAAGATGCTGGGTAAGGACAGCCGGTGCGGTGTTAGCTTTAGCTTAGCTCTTAGCCCGCCGCGCTTCCCCCGTCTTTGTTTACGATCCCGCCGCCGCCTTCGAGCACTTCCGCCCGGCTGGGCAGAGCGCTCGGCCTCGGGTGTTCTGGCTATCTCCGGAATGAGTCGTAGATTGCTGATAAAACTGTCCGAAATGCACAAACCAATATCCAAAATCTCCTGTCGGGTGTACGATGTAAAGGCATTACTGTTCTGCACGAACAGACCCGAAATGAGCAGGAAAAACACCGCAAAACTGCAGAAACTGGAGAGACGCTGAGCCTCGCGTTGTGTACGCGCCGCCATCTTGGTCTAGAGGCCTTTTGGGTTCCATATAAGACACTTCCGATACCAAATGATCAACTAGAAGTCATGTTATTATTTGTTGTTCTTAAAACTTGGACAGGCGACAAGACTTTTGTCAGGTAGTGTATATATATATATATATTTGTGTATCATAATTCAGAATTAGAATTTAACACAACTGATTAAATTTCATCTCATGATGACCTTCTGTCATATGAGTGTGTTCAGAATTATGAGTAAAGAGTATATTGTGACAGATGGAGAGCTGAAGCACAGTAAGCAGCACTAACAGCTGGAGGATGGGACAAGCAGGTTAGGCTGAGAGAGCTGGATAGCATGTGTCTACATAATTGTGTTCCCCCCACCCCAAAAAAAACAGCAGGTTCAGTCATGCATGAGATGGACAGCAGCATGTTTATGTCTTTCTCACATACTTCAGTCACTAAGATCTAGGGAATACAACTCTCTCCATCCCAAATCGTCAGAGCGGGGGAACAAAAAGGGCAGACAGATGCATTCACTCCTTTGAGACTTCTGAGAAAAGAGAGAATCAGGCTGAGAATATAATAAGTCAAATGGTGAAATGGTTCGTTTTTTTCTCTGTTTATTTGAAGATCAGGTCTAGACAAGAATCTGTTGGATCAGATGCTACTTTATCTGCATGAATCTCCTTTTAACTTCTAGTTTTTATGTGGCTGAAGGCAGCGGTGACTTGAAGTGCTGCAGTTTAATCAGAACACTGATTTTGGCCACAAAGAGCCCCCCTGCGGGACAACAGAGAGGATCCAAAAGGAGATAAATCATGTTAGACTGACCACCTGCTCTTGTTTTAAAAAAGGCCTGGACAGACTGTGGCATTAGAGGTGGTTTAATGAGACCACGCTTCAGCCCGAGTCTCATCATTAGAGGCTAAAATGGAATATGTGAACCACTGAATTTGAACTGTGTGGTCTTTTTCCTCTCATCAAAGACTAGTCACTTTGAAATACATTACAAACATGCAAGCTGCCAGTCTTCACTTGGGAATAAAATCAGATCCCGCTCTGCTCAAACTATCATTTATTCTCAGTAATAGCTATCAGTCAGGTGCTGTCTGTGATCATCATTGAAAACCAATAATCGTGAGCGCTCCTTCAGCCCTGAGATGAGCTGATCCTTGAGGCACGGCCTATCAGATGCGTAACTGACTCTAATCCTAGCATGGTACAGGCTTGTGCTGATTCCAATTGACTTTTCAATTTCTAGCATATTAACCACGTCTCTTTTGCAGCGGACTGCATCAATAGTTTTGTCACTCAGAGTGTTGCTGAAACAAAGACTGAGAATTTCATTTAGCTGGATTGACATTTGCAGAATTGAAAATTAAAGGGGGGTAGTGGCAAAAATGGCACCAAACTAAAAAGAAATGCCTTACAAATGTAAATAAGCAGATTAAAAACATCAACTATTAGTAGTATATGGCAGCACAGTGGTGGAGTGGATAGCGCTGTCACCTCACAGCAAGAAGGTCACTGCTTCGAGTCCCGGCTGTGTCAGTTGGCATTTCTGTGTGGAGTTTGCATGTTCTCACCGTGTTGGCGTGGGTTTCCTCCAGGTGCTCCGGTTTCCCCCACAGTCCAAGATATGCGCTAGGTGAACTGGCTAAACTAACTTGTCTGTAGTGTATGTGTGTATGTCCTGTCCTCCAGGTTGGGGGCTGAGCGTTGGGCTAACGACCCACCTCTGTAAAAATAGATGTTACAAAACACCAACATGGTGCGGCTAAATCTCAACTTCGATATAAATAAATAAGTATATGTATTATGTCTGTTATGACTAAAGTAAAAAGTGAGTATTCATAAAAAAAAGAGTCAGTTAGGTGGATCAGATTTCTTTTTGCATGTTTCTGTTGAGCTTTGAACACAATGGCCAATTAGGCATTAAATTAGTTGCATTCCATTAGTTGTTTAGGATAAAACTAATAATAATTTGTGTACTTTTTTGTTTTTCTTCAGAAATTCAGAATATAATGGTTTCTTTTGGCAAAATTATTGCAAAAAACATTATTGAACTTGTTCAGGGAGACTGTTCAGACTATTCAAGTGGGGATTGTACTGTATTTATTTGTTTAAAAACAAATAAAAAAAACTTTGAAGTGATTTTTGACTCTTGACAAATTAAAGCTGTTATAAGAGCAAGCTGTTTTTCTCAATATGAGATCAATTGCAAAGTTGAAGCATCTTCTTTCAAGGAAGGATATACAAGTTATTATTCATGCACTTATTACATCTCAATTGAACTTGATGATTACAAGCTGTTCAGAACCCTGCAAGATATTTTGACTGGTTCAGCAGTAGGGAATCACATTTCTCCTATTTTATCATCCCTTCATTTGCTTCCCAATAAATTTAGGGTCAACTTTAAAATTATTCTGTTTGTGTATACAAGACATTATCTGATTGGCACCAAGTTATATCTCTGCACTTCTTGTGCCATATTGTCCTGCTAGGACACTTAGATCAACGGGTCACCTGCTACTAACAGTACCATGGTATCATTTCAAATCAAAGAGGGTTTGTGCTTTTTCTGTTTGGCCCCAAACTTTGGGGTGGGCCCCCCAATCGTGTGAGATCTGCTCCTTTTGCTGGACATTTTTATCTTTAGAACGTTTTTCTTTTACCTTTATTATCCGTTTATACACAGTATTGTACATCAATTTGGATCAATTTATATTGTGTTTAAATGTACTTTATAAATAAATGTTGTTGTTATTTATTGTGCAGTTATGATCCTAAGCTTTGGTCATGAGTATATAAGAATCTATTTATAATGAGCGGTTGTATTACTAGATAAATAATGCCCATCTGTGGTGATAATGCAACCTTGACACAATGTGAAGCATGCCATGTTCATCCTATTGGTTGTTATATTTATTATCTTGGTAGGTGTCATTGTGGGTCCATTTTCTGTAGGACATTTGAAATACCTTAAATAATGTGTAACTATAATGTGTTCAACAGAACTAGCTGTGTTTTTTTACTAAAAAATAGTTACACCTTACCTGAACCAACCAATAAGTCAAGCACCTAAGATGTTAGAAAACATACATTTTTCATATGTACACAGTTGTCCTTCATAAGGATGTAGGAGTTATACATTCGGGAGGAGCAGTAATGAGGATTAGGTGGGATATCAGTCTTAAGGCAGGTGGGATGATGGACTTCACCTCATCTGGTGAACAGTCCTCTATAACAATTCATCCGGGGGTTGCATTGAGCCAGCTAAGGATAGGCCAGGATCAGTTTCAACTCAGAGCCTGGCTGAGATGAAACGGACCTTGTGCCAATTAACACACAAGCAGAGTGGAGAAGTGTAGTGGTGAATCTGCCAAAACTCTTCCATCCATCTCAATGACGGTAGAAGGAAAAGTTGGGTATGAGCAAGTTTGGTGTCAGACATCTCGCAGTCTGTTTTTGATTAGCCTGAGAGACTTGAACAACGAGCAGTGCTCATTACTCACATTTACTGGATTGTTCTCTTTTTTTTTCTTGATGAAGCGTGTTCATTTAAACATAATGTGTGTTGATTAATTGGTAATGAGACCTTCTGATTGGTATTTGTACTAGTGACTAGTCATCACTGTGAATCAGAGTACAGGATTTTCACTTGTAGGACAAATGGCTCCTTGGTGCAAAACATCTTTACTCAGTTTTTCCCAAAGGTTTTTGTGTGTGATTGCTGCCTAGATATTTTTCGATTTTTGAAAGTGCGTGAGGATTTGGCTCTATTCAGGAAGGAATTGTTGCTTGTTAACCTCAACATGAACTTAAAAAGAAAAGAGAAGGAAAGAAATTTTCTTCTTTTTTCTTTTGCTTTTGTGTAATTACCTTTTTTTCCTGGAATATGCAGAAACTCTCAATCTTGCCTCTACATTTATGACTAATTCAAAGTTGCTGCATGAAAGAATTCAGATAATAGGACTGGGAATGTATGTGAAGAATTTAAAAGAATTGGACATGTCTGTGTTTTTCTCAGAAAGCTGCTATTATGTCAGGCAGTATAAATGAGTGCGCTGCACAAGTCTTAATCAAAGATGAGTCGTGCCGCATGAGCTTGTTTTTCAGGTTTGATAAACGCATTTGATTTGACCTTCTAACATCCACGTGAACTTTAACACAATAACACTAAGCGTGAAGGCGCCACTAAATGGATTTATAGTTGTGTGTTTAATCAGTTGCCAGTTTTGTGAGTTGCTGAGTTTTAGATATGGATTTAGAGTGCATGGCCTGCAAAGCAGCAGAAATTAAATCTAAAACAGAAATTAAAGCAAGTGAATATTCCTGATGAGCTGGATCTTATATCTGCACTCACACACACACACGCACAGGGTCTTTCACACATACCCTGCAATCAGCCAGCTAAGCCATTCTTATTCTAATGTAGCATGGGCATCTCTTTAGGGAAATTCACACGCATCTCGATGTTCGTCATCAGTCTGGCTCATTCAGATCACCTCTTTGAGAGCTCAGCGCTCTTAAATGACTCTCCAGACCATTGGCAAACAAGAACTTCTGCGAACTAATGCAGTTTACAGAGGAGAAGCAGACCATTAATGGTGCTGTATATAAAGAAGCGTATAGAGAGGTGCAATTTAAACTGAATACCTCAGATACATGGTGATGAATAATGATGAGGCTTGTTATTGATGCATACACTTAAAGTCACTTTATTAAATACACCATGCTAGCTCCAGGTTTGATGTGTTTTTTCTTCTTTTTTGCATTCAAAGCTGTCTTTAATTCTTCTTGGCATGATTTCAACAAAGTGCTGGAAACATTTCTCTGAGAATTTGCTCCATATTGCCATGATAGAATCACACAGTTACTGGAGATTTTGAAGCTGCATCCGTGATGTGAATCTCCTGTTCAAAGGTTCTCTATTGGATTGAGATCTGGTGACTTTGGAGGTCATTTGAGTGTGGTGAGCTCATTGTTGTGTTCAAGACACCAGCTTGAGATTATTTTGGCTTTGTGCACATTGAATACGTTTGGAAGAGGAAGAAGTCATCACTAGGTCATAAATGGATGGACAGGATCAGCAACAATACTCAGGCAGGCTGTGGGATTTGATGGACAATTGGTTCTAAGGGGCCCAAAATAACATCAGGGATGGGTCCATGCTTTAAGGGTCAAATTCTGGTCCGTGTATATATATATATGTGTGTGTGTGTGGGCAACCCAGTGGCGCAGTAGGTAGTGCTGTTGCCTCACAGCAAGAACGTCGCTGGGTCGCAGGTTCGAACCTCGGCTGGGCTGGGTCAGTTGGCGTTTCTGTGTGGAGTTTGCATGTTCTCCCTGGGTTCGCGTGGGTTTCCTCTGGGTGCTCCGGTTTCCCCCACAGTCCAAAGACATGCAGTACAGGTGAATTGGGTAAGCTAAAATTGTCCATAGTGTATGAGTGTGGATGTGTGTGTGGAAGTTCCCAGAGATGGGTTGCGGCTGGAAGGGCATCCGCTGCGTAAAATCATGCTGGATAAGTTGGCGGTTCATTCCGCTGTGGCGACCCCGCAAGGGACAAAGCCGACAAGAAAATGAATGAATGAATGTGTGTGTGTGTGTGTGTGTGTGTGTGTATATATATATATATATATATATATAAATATAGTTGAAGTCAGTTGATATACAGTTGAAGTCAGAATTATTAGCCCCCCTGTTTATTTTTTCCCCTAATTTCTGTTTAATGGAGAGAAGATTTTTTCAACACATTTCTAAACATAATAGTTTTAATAACTCATTTCTAATAACTGATTTATTTTATCTTTGCCATGATGACAGTAAATAAAATTTGACTAGATATTTTTCAAGACACTTCTATACAGCTTAAAGTGACATTTAAAGACTTAACTAGGTTGATTAGGTTAACTAGGCAGGTTAGGGTAATTAGGCAAGTTATTGTATAACGATGGTTTGTTCTGCAGACTATTGAAAAAAATATATAGCTTAAAGGGGCTAATAATTATGACCTTAAAATGTTTTTTAAAAAATTAAAAACTACTTTTATTCTAGCCAAAATAAAACAAATTAGACTTTCTCCAGAAGAAAAAATATTATCAGACATACTGTGAAAATTTCCTTGCTCTGTTAAACATACTTCAACTGTATATGTATATATATATATATATATATATATATATATATATATATATATATATATATATATATATATATATATATATATATATATATATATATATATATATATATATATATATGGAGTTTGCATGTTCTCCCCATGTTGGCGTGGGTTTCCTCCAGGTGCTCCGGTTTCCCCCACAAGTCCAAAAACATGTGCTATAGGTAAATTGAGTAAGCTAAATTGTCCGTAGTGAATGTGTGTGAATGAGTGTGCATGGATGTTTCCCAGTCATGGGTTGCAGCTGGAAGGGCATCCACTGCGTAAAACATATGCTGGATAAGTTGGCGGTTCAGTCCGCTGTGGTGACCCCAGATTACAGTTTTTCTCAGTCGCTTTGGTGCATTTCTCACAACACTATTTACATTTGCACAACAGTTAATGCATTTCTCAAAACAATTAGTGCAAAATGCAAAACCTAGTGGATAACCTGCAAAAGCGCATCACTTGCTCAAAATGGAAAGCTCATTCCTCAAAAGCAAGTATTCATGTCAATGAAAGTGTCAATGTCATCAAGATGAAAAGTCCTGACACCATTGTTTATGAACAAGATAGTCAAATGACTTTGTCATGTTTTCATTATGACAGTTTACTTTGTACATTTTTTCCAATGTAAAAAAGTCAGATTTTGGTGACACTTCCTGAAAATGCTCAAGACAGCACTATATACTATTTGCACAGCCATTTGAAAACTACAGTAAAGTTAGACATCACTGCATTTAGTGAGGTATCTGAGTACAAGACACTGAATATGTATGTTTCACATTTTTACTGCATTTGCTCTTTACAATTCTAATTTATTCACAGCATTGTGCAAAAGAATAAACACAGCCTTATTTACAACAAACATAAACTTCCTTTGGGTAGAGCTGTGCACAACTGTAAACAATATTGCAGTACATATTGGAACTGAACCTACAACATACATACGTCTGTAAATCATTCATGAAAGTGTACAATTTAGAAGACATTTTCAGAAAAAAAAAGATTTAAATCTTTTTTTTTACAGTTTTTCTCCATTGGTTTGGCTCATTTCTTGAAACAGAAATTACATTCTCAAAATTCTAAGATCATTTGGCAAAACAGTGTTACAGTTTAGCACAACACTATAGTTCACTTGCAAAAGCTCATATCTCTCCAAAAACAGTTCACTCATGCATCATAACTAAATTCCTTTCCCATATACAAAGTCAGTGCCACAAAAATGGCAAATATCCTTCTCAATTGCTTTGGCTCATTTCTTGAAACAGACCGGACATTCTCAACACTCTTAGTGTTTTTGCCAAAATAATGGGAATGGTTCGGCACAACACCATGGTTCACCTGCAACAGCTCATACCTTTCCCAAAACAGTTCACTCATGTGTCAAAACTAAATTTCCTTCTCATTTAAACAGTCAGTGCCCCCAAAATGCTTCATTCTTTTGCCTTTGTGTAAGCACTGCAAGTCAAAATGTTTAGATGTTTTGTCACTATGGCAAAGGACCACTAAAATATCACTCATGTCCACCTTACAGTCTTAGCCCAGTCCTTCATTGACAATGGTTACTGTACTGTTTTTTGTCTAGCTAACAGAATACAATTGTGTGTAAAACTAAAAAAAAGAAATAGGATTTTAGGGTAAGAGTAGCCTCCACGGTTTGACATCACACATTGCACTTATACTGCCAAGGAAATGGTAACTCCTTTTTTTATTGTAATGATCAACCACACACAATGTAACTTCCATATATGAGAGCAAAAAGAAACTGTATACCGCATAATAAACTGTAATATAAACACACAAACAAAAAACTAGAGTGCTATAACTTTCCCTGCGAAAGTTTTAGATGATGGAGGAGACTGTAGAGCGAGGCACATTTAGGCTGTTTGA